>CATIWQ010345327.1:0-13155 GCA_949673415.1 Euphorbia schlechtendalii | reverse complement strand
ATGCGTGACCTGGTACAAAATCTCGTGCTCACATGAGAATACCATAGCTGATCACTTATCTCATTTAGTAGATGATAAGGGACCTATAGGTGAAACTGGTGATATTAATGAACTTTTTCTAGATGAAAATCTTATGTCTATTAGACATACTGTTAGTCCATGTTATGCCGACTTTGCAAATTATTTGGTTACGCATACTTAACCCTCTGATTTAGATTCTAATGGTAAGAAGAAATTTCTTAAGTATACTAAATCATTTATATGGGATGACCCTTATTTTTTTAAGGTATGTGCCGACGGTACTATTCGTAGATGTATAGATGATACTAACTTTTCTTTAGTTTTAAGTAATTGCCATGATAGCATATATGGAGGACATTTAGGACAAGCAAAAACCGATGCTAAAGTTTTAGAGAGTGGGTTTTATTGGCCAACATTGTTCAAGGATGCTAGAGATATTGTTCAAAATTGTGATAATTGTCAGAGAACAGGAAACATAAGTCGAAGAGATGAGATGCCTTGAAAAACATCTTAAAAGTGGAGCTTTTTTATGTTTGGGGTATAGATTTCATGGGACCATTTCCTAACTCTAAAGGTAATAATTACATTCTAGTTGTAGTTGATTATGTTTCAAAATAGGTTGAGGCTAGCACATATAGTAAGAATGATGCTAGGTTAGTTACTAAGTTTGTTAAGCAATTATTTAGTAGATTTGGAGTTCCAAGGACCATAATTAGCGATGGAGGTTCACTTTTCATCAATAAGACTTTTGAAAGCTTGATGCATAAGTATGGAGTACATCATAAGGTTGCTACCCCATATCACCCTCAGACTAGTGGTCAAGTAGAAATTTCTAATAAAGAAATTAAGTGGATTCTCAAAAAGACAGTCTCAAATTCTATGAAGGATTGGTTGACTATGTTAAATGATGCATTATGGGCTTATAGAACAGCTTTTAAAACACCTATTGGTATGACACCCTACAGTTGGTTTACGGAAAGGCTTGTCATTTACCAGTAGAATTAGAGCATAAGGCTTTATGGGCATTGAAGAATTTGAATATGGATTTACAAAAGCTGGTGCAAAAAGAAAGTTGGATTTAAATGCGTTAGAAGAACTATGTTTGTCATCATATGAAAATGCAAAGATCTATAAAGAGAAGACAAAACAATGGCATTGTGCAAAACTATGAGAAAAGAAGTTTAAGATTGGAGATAAAGTTCTGTTATATAATTCCAGACTTTGCTTCTTCCCTGGAAAACTCAAATCTTGTTTGAAGGGACCTTTGAATTTATTCAGGTATTTGACAATGGAGCATTGGAATTGAAAGCCAAAAAAGGAGTAATATTTCAAGCCAATTGCCAAAGATGCAAACCTTATCTCCAAAATAAATTTGAACAACAAGACGTTGATGTTCAATTACTATCTTCACCATAATCATTCCAGGTATGTAAGTAGTTAATATTTATTATTTATATTTAATATGTTTGTTTTTCTTAGTTTTTCTAGGTACTAAGTCTAAAAATTGAAGAAATAGAAGGATTAAAGAAGGTCGCGATTGCGACTATAGATCACGCTCGTGAAGTTATACCGCAAAACCTTCTATTCCTGTTTTGAAGGAAATCATGATCACAACATGCCTTCACGATCGTGACACGAGAATAATATAACAGTTGCAGATCTTGATTAACATGCGACAGATGGCTGAAAAATGCCATTAATGGCTAGTTTGAAGAGAAAACGGCTATATTGACTATTTTAACCAATCATAGACCTACTAAGTTGAATCCATAACCACCATAACCTTCCTACAAGTCTTTCTCAAGTTCTAATTCTGTCACAAACATCTCTATTCTTCTACAATTCACAACCTTTTCAAACTTTACTTCTAACATAATCATGACTCGTGTTAAGCAACCCGCCAACCAAAGAAAAGAACTCCCAAATTATCAAGAAGAATACGGTTGTCCTTTTCCTATCCGGACACGTGAGGAAGGGAAAAGATTTCAAGTTCTAAACAAACTAGAGATTGATAAGTGTATAGTCACACTTATTATCTTGATATTTTTACTCATGAAACCATGTGGTTTAGAGTCATTTTGAACTTCATATAAAAGATTTCACGTGGTATGTAGTTATTTTTTATCCAAGTACAGAAACTAGAAGAATCTTGGGAGTGAAATGATCAAAGATGGAATTCTATGCAAAAAGAGTGAAAAAGGTGCAAAAAGATGTCAAAGATTGGTAAGGTTGCAAAGAAAAACCATGAAGAAAAGCATAAGTCAAGACCATGTCATGACCGTGATTCCTACTCACGATAGGCCAAATCATGCTCGTGACTATTTATCACGATCGTGACTTATCATTCTTCACAAACAGTCAGTTACCAACTTACATTCACTATCGTGACATGTATGTCATGCTCACGAATCATGACTGGTTTTGATAAACTCTTCTCAACTTCCAACCTCCGGATAAGAACCATTAACTGCCATCAACTGTCAGGTGAAGAGACACCTTTTGGAGACAATGCAACCACAAAAAGGTTCCTATCCATTAAAGATAAGGATGAAATCTTGCATCCAATCACATTGAAGATGATGCAACCCTTCACCAGTGGACATGACTATTCATTTTGATAAACGCAACCATTCACACTCTATAAATAGAGGTTCAAATCAATCATTTCATGCAGATGGTGTAAGATGATATGTATGGCATGATACATGATAGATTGAGAGTGCAAGTTATAAAGATTTTGCTAAGTTCAAAGTGTTAGAGAGAAAAATGTATAAGTGATTCGATTCTTGTTTTAATCACTAGATTTCTCCATAAATTTGAGTGTTTGTTGTATGAGTGTAATTGTAAAGAACTTATCAATAAAATTTTATATTCTTCAACATTCATTTGTTCAATATTCACAAGGAATAGCATCCTAACAGAGAATCTGTACGAGTCGAGACCGAATTCAAAGTAGACGCATGATTTGCGGGAATTGACGAATCCCATTAAAGAGTGGATACGGTTTGATCAACTTTAGCTTTCACTTGCATACCTTACAACTTTACTTTGTTTTCTATTTATACTTTCTAATTCAAAGTTTATGATATGTCTATGTGTTATAATGACTATTTCATCTTACCTCACTTATATTAATGAAGTTATATGCTTTCAAGTTGACTTTAAGAGTAGTTTCAGGGTTAACAAGATTGTACATAATCACTGGATCTGTGATTATAACCTTGTTTAGTGAGCCAACATTTTTAGAGTGCTAACTTGCTAAATATGGCTATATGAGAGCGACCCGTACTAAGCATAGAATTATTGTTGTCCAGGTTTTTATAAGTGTCATAATTTGTTTACCCTGGATTTAGAAATGTCATTTCATGTGTTGCTTTACGGTGAATTATAGGATATTTGGAAGTCGAGAACTGAGTTTGTTGAAGTTATCTAGTGCATAAAACATTCTTGATTATTGTGCATATTTTACTCCACTATACTTGTTCCTAGGGAATATCTATATGCTTTGCATCTTTTCTAATTTGTTCATGCATCTGTCCATTCATCGGTCTACCATTCACAACCTTCAGCTTAACTTATTTTCTTTTGTTTCGTAATTCTAGTTTATCCTTAGAACCGAATTCCTTCCTTGTGGGATCGATATCTTTTAAAACTACATCACAACTGTATACTTGCAGTTATCATCATTTTTCTATTTGATAAGCAGTACTGACAACACCTGTTCATATTTAGAACTTTTATATTAGCAGTAGAAAAGAAGTGAACAAGTTTTTGGCACCATTGCAGGGGAAGGCAAGTGCGTTCTTGATATCAAATTTCTGGGGAAGGCAAGTGCATTCTAGAGTTCAAATACTGGAAGAGTACGGTACATTTTCTAACTATATGGATTTATTTCTTTCCTGAACTGTATAATTTGTGTATCCTAACTTGGATGTGAAAAAGAACATGAAATAATTATCTTGGAGGTGATAAGTCATATTGTTACATCTAAATTCTCGAAAAATAGAAGATTTTCTTATATTTTGCCTATTTGCGTTCGCGAATCCATATCGCGCTCGTGAATTCCTAGATAAAACTTTCTGTTTCTCAATTCTTGTAAGTCAAGATCGCGAAAAACAGTCACAGTCATGACTTGTACGAAAACTGTAGCAGTTTAACAATTATTCGACGGTTATTCTTCCAAATTCTACAAGTTGATGTGCGACTGTACATCACTTTTCACTTTTAAAAATCTGAATTTCTTATCTTTTCAATCAACAATTTATTTCCAAATCTAAAACCATTCCATTCTTTCAAATTCTTTCAATTCAATATGGTTCTAACAAGGAAATCCAATCTGGTTCCTCCCTCAAACCTTCAAGAATGGTATGAGGCACCATTTCAAATCTACTCTCATGATGAAGTAGATCACTACGAGATGATCAAGAATGCTGAATTCAAGAGTTCCTACACTATTAATAGGAACAGTTTCATTAGTCTTGGGGTATATGACAGAGTGATGCACTATCTCGAAGTTCTGAACTTTGTCATTTATTCAAACATGTGCATGGGAAATAGTGTTGAGAACTGTATGGAGATGTTAGTAATGCTAACATGGAAGAACGATAAAAAGGACTGCCTAGTTTATCATCATCAAGGAAAGGAGTACAAGTTAACAAGGAAGGCTCTTAACAAGTATATGGGATTTCTAACGGACTACTACAACAAGATGCCTCCTGGATGGAATCCTCTACCAACATGGAACCGCCTGACCAGCCAAACTGAGTTCAAACAATTATCTACCTATAGCCGGTGGATTCGTGATCCTTGTTTGCTTACCTTACACTTTTACTTAAGTTGTGCATTGTTAGGTAAGTCAACTTTCGATATTGTCATTCCTGAAGAATTGATTATAATGGAAGCAATTTGGAATGGCACGCTTGTTGATGTTTCGGAGAATAATGATGGAGGCACTCATATTTGCCACCCAAAATCTCAAAGTACCAGAATATGGGTGTCGTACGATGGCGAATCTGTTGGGACAAATTGGACAAATTCTTTATTCCACTAAGGTCTTTACTAATGAAGGTGAGATTCCGGAATTGACCACAGATGTATTCTTCAAGTATGGATTTGTAGAAAAGTGCATAAATGAAGATAGGATCACTCATGATTGGAAATCATGGGAGGAGAGAGTGGATGTTGATAGAAGAAGAGAAAGAGAAAAGGTAAGGGAAGAAGAGCCTAAAGCAACCAACCTCCGGGGAAATTTTAACGAACTTATGGAAGTGCAAATCTAGATTCATAAGAAAATCAACGAAATTCATACGATGATGTTTGATGTTGAGCAAGATTTACGGGAATCTTATTATAAGATTGATTAGTTGACCTAATCAATCACCTTCGAATGATTATCTACTTTCCATTTAGGTTTAGGATTTGTACGGTTTGTTTGTTTTGTTTATTTGTTGTTTGTGTGTTTTGTGTTTCTAGTTAAGTCTCTCACAATAAGGACATTGTGTTCTCTAGTGTGGGGGGCACTTGTATAAAATCCCCAAAATAAAAAAAATCAAATAAAACTAAAAAATTGAAGAATGAAAAAGTTTCTTGATTTTGTGTTGTTTATACCTTATCCATACCTATACTATACTAACATATGTTCCAAGGTTATTGTGAGTATTAGTGTGAGCGAACGACACGGAGCGATGGGCCGAGAGCGTGCGAGAATGAGAGGCATGGTCCACTGGGGTGTTTAAAAAAGTACCAGGTCGGGGACCCGGAAAAGGTTTGGTAGAGAAAGCGAAAACATTTTAGATGGGTCAAACCTAAATCCACCGTCTCTTAGTGTGGAGTCGCCACCTGTATTAGCTCTTTCCAGGAATTACAGTCCTGTGAGGCTTAACGTATGGGGGATGACCTACTAAGAGATAGAGATTCGGGTTCGAGATAAGTTGCTTATTTCTTATGTGATCACACTATATTACATCTATAGAAAACCATATTTCTTAATTGTGCATATTCGTGCTTAAGTCATTTTGAAGTTATTATGCATGATTTAACATATGTGCAGAAAGTAGTAAATCCATACACAAGGCGGTAAATAAATGCGGAAAAGTAAAAATTAAAGGTTACATAACCTCGAGGGATGAAACCGCCCGCCTAATCTATTAATTACATTTCCCAAAAATAATATTTGCAATAACCGAAGGAAAATAAAATCCTAGTCATACATCTAACCTGCATCCACAAAAGGTTAGCATGAGATATGGTACAACATTTGCACGTGTGTTCGATATGGTTTTAGCGAGGACCGTGTGGCCTAATTAAAACATCGACGATTAAAAGTTATTGTTTAGAAATAAAACGATTCATTTTAATCGCAAATATGTTGATCGTTTTCATG
The DNA here is from genome assembly GCA_949673415.1 of Euphorbia schlechtendalii. Lineage (NCBI taxonomy): Eukaryota > Viridiplantae > Streptophyta > Magnoliopsida > Malpighiales > Euphorbiaceae > Euphorbia > Euphorbia schlechtendalii. Next base: position 6,752 of record CATIWQ010345327.1, on the reverse strand, counting down.
AAAGTGCTTGCATGGCAAAGTGTGAGGCCTGTTATCCAGGAATAATTTTTATTTCCTTCGTGTGGGTATTCTAGCAGATATCTTTACTAAATAAATAAAATAGAAAACAATAGAATAATAGTAAAATATTTTCGTAGGTCCAAATATGAAATTGAAACAAAGAAGAATACAATAAGTATGAGATTAACAGTTCTAGGAACTCAGAGGCTTACTCTTTTGGTATTAATCCACTTCGGCGTATCAGTTTGATCCCCGGGAGCGTTCCTCGTTCGTGTTTGTAATTTTGTTTATGTGGAAAAATAAATGTTTATTTATCCAAAAGATAATCAGACTCAGATTCTAAATTTGTATTAGATCTGAGAACATCTAAGGATTTAAGAAGGAATAGATGAAAGAAATATGATTTGAAAATCAAAAGTTCTTGGATCCAAGAAAATATTGAGAGAAATGAAAGAAAATATTTTTTGTTGTGTTTATCAGTGTTTTTGCTTCTGAAAAGAAAAGTTTTCTCTGAAATTTTTGAGCCCCCTTTTCTATTGAAAATTCCTCCTATTTATAGGGGGAATTTTTTTCTGATACTTTTGGTTACACCCTCGCCAGCGAGGGTCATGCCCTCGCAAGCGAGGGTGGCCCATGAAAATATGTATTTTCATGGGCCACTTCCTCTAATTTATTTATTTTATTTTTTTTAAATATTTTATATATATATATATATATATATATATATATATATATATATATACACACACACACACACACACACTTATATATATACAAGTTTATTTTGTCTTTATTTTTCTTAAAATATATGCATATATTTTCTTAAAATAAAATGATTTAATTAAATTATTTTGGACCTTTAAATATTTATTTATGTCCCTTAAAAATATTTTAAGCCTTTAAAATTTTCACTTTGAGGATTTTAAATATTTTCTAGGGTCCTTAATATTTATTTAGGGCCCCAAACATTATTTTTTTTAATGAGGAGAACTCCCATTTGAAGATCATCATTAAAAATCCCAAAACACCGTCATCATTGAACACGCGAGCTGGTACAAAATCTCATGCTCACAGCTGCCCCTTGTGTGATAATCGCTGGTTGTATAACCAGTATGATCACACGAAATGGAGCGGAGGGATTTAGAATATACCTGACCGGTGCGGTTGGTGCTTTCTTTGCCCCTGATTGGTGATGACGTGGGCCTTCCTTTTTTGCACCGTGTCCTCATGGGATTATCCATTTCTTTCTTCGGAATCCATTGGTGCTTGATGCCCCTTGTGGGCGGGTCAACCCTTTCTTTCTGCGGCGTCCCTGTTATAGTCAGCAACCGTTTCCTTCTTTGGCTCCGATTATCATGTATCCCTAGGAATGATTGGGTATAGGTGACCGAATCTATTTTAAAGGCGACCTTGAATATCCTTAGTAGGATGTTGACTTGTTTCCCGTGACAAGTCAGAGAAAAAGATAATGTTAATACATTTTATGATGAATGTTTTTATTATTTGATTGAGTTTATGTGAAGCAAAAATTTTTTCCCCTTCAATTAAAAATTAAAACATGATGAATAAATGAGTTTAATGAAAAATCGAGGATGTCCCGAAGACTGCTTCGTTGTTTAGGAGGCTTTTGTGTTTGCAATGTTGACTTGAATTTAGCCATCGTCCTTCTTGGTGTTTACAGGTTCCTCGAGTGGAGGTGGAGTTTCTTGTTCACTAGGATGGTGTTGCCCCGGTTTGGCATCGTCTTTACCTGTGAATGACATGATACGAGTGTAATATATTCATGAACAATATTTATCATATGATGCATGTTCATCTGTTGTAGGTGTCGTGGGCTTCGTTCAGTGAAGAGCCTTCTCTTGTGCTAGTACATGATTGCCTCTAGGATTTTTCTTGTTGGGGATTCCATGGATGACTCCCTTAGAGTGACGACCATGGGTTAGTTGTATCATATTCAAGTTCAGAGCTTAGATATGGTTTTAAGAGAGTCTGGATGAGTTGTTGATTCCGCATTGTGTCGGTGATGATCGCTTGGCGCCATTTGCCTGAAGAGTTGTCACGTACCATTCTGAGGAGGAGAAGATGATGAATTTTATATTTCTTTAGTTCTAATTTTTACATAGATCACCCGTGCAAGTTTTTAATCTATCGAACCTTGTCTTAATTTTTGCCTGGACCGCCCTTTCAGGTTTTCAATCTAGCAGACTCAGTTTTCTTTGTTTTATTTTTCATTTTTTTAGATGTTTACTTGTGATATTCTATCATTGGTATGCAAGCAATCAAAATAAGCATATGCATAAAGCTTTAGCAAAATTGATAATTAATTGATGAACTTAACAGGGGTATAATGTTTCAAATGATTTGACTCATGTCATTGATTAGCCCTCTCAGGTTTTCTAACCAATGTGGTTCTCTCAATGTTAAAAGTTTTATCTGAGCCGGCCTTTTCAGGTTTTCAACTCAATGGACTATTCTTTTTCTATTTTGAAAAGAAGCACTAATTTTTGCTCAACTAACCGAGTGTTAATTGACAAGCTAATTACAAATTTATTTTGTTTGCTGGTACTACTTTTTATCAATTTATTTCTTTCACCTATGCGTGATAGCAATTTTGTAAGACTTGGTTGATTAGGTAGATCAGCTGCCATCCATGTCCACGACTTCAATTGTTATCTATCTCGTTCAGCGTTTTTAATCGATTGGTTGGTGCATGTGTCGCTTTGCTAGCTTGAGGTGTATTTGATGATGAGTCTTGATCATCAGTGTTTCCTTTCAAGTTTAATTATTCTTCAATGTCATAGGTCAGATATGATAGCTTAATTCCATCGATGGTGAATGATTTTCATTCAATGACGTTCCCTTCACAATGTAATGATTAGCCCATACGTGTTGGTGAGCCGTGTGATGGAGTTTTTGACGTACTCAACAATTTAACTCCTTTGTGTCTTTGGCATTGTGCCGGTTGTTTTGCTCTTCTAGGGCTTCGATCATTTAGACTTTTGGTTGATTATCCCATAAATGGTGGTGAGCCGTGTGATGGAGTTATTGACGCGCTCAATGGTCAGACCCCCTCTTTGTGTCTTTGACATTGCATCAGTTGTTTAAATTTGATTTGATTTGTTGACACTTCGACCTTATTTTAACTTCGACCATTTTAATCTTTGCGTGCTTCATTCCTTGATTAACTGAGTCAGTGGACGTTTCGTGCTTAGTCATCTGTCTATCAATCTTCCATTTTTGTAGGATAAAGCAAATGCTATCACGCGGTGTCTATGTACATGTGTTTGTCTCTCACTTTCTCCCAAGAGTCAAATCATTTGAATTTATTATAATTGTGGGGAATCCATTTATACCCAAATTAATTTCATGATATGATGAGTCACATATGCTAAAAACATTATTATATGCATATGAGAATGTGTGATGTCTTGATTGGATATCAAGCAAGTAAACAAAGTTCAATTTATTCAAAAAGTCAAAAGGCCTCATGGGTAAAGTAGCTAAATGCTAATTACATCATCATCTTTCGATGATAGTGTCCTCAGATGTATCCATGGATTTAAAATGCTCCAGCATATATACCTTTTCAAACACTTCTTGATAGCTCGAAATGATGTCTGATCTAAACTTGTTCCCGTATGATGGCAGTGCACCATCCAAAAGCTTAGTTATCATCTCTGGTAGACTTAAGCGAGCCCGAATCCTGACCTGTGTGGCTATCCAACTTGCATAGTACAATTTGAAGCTCTCACCCTGCTCCTGCCTTATAGCCTCAAGATGCTGCATTGTGGTTTCCATTTGAGAGTTGAAACCATAATGCCCCATCATAGCCTGAGCAAGGATATTCAAATTAGTAGTTATGTCCAAAGGAAGGTGGCTGTACTATTCATTGACTAGGTGGCCTAAGGTGATGACAAAGATCTTAGCCATCATTTATTCCCTGGCCCTTAATGCCCTCATCACAATTTGATAATGCATCAAGTGAACACGCGGGTCACCAGATCCCACATACATTTCAAACTACGGCATTGCAAAGTTTGGGGGTAAGCTGTCTTGATCCTCAATCATTGGTTGTGCAGGGTATGTGTTCATCAGGTGGTTCATCGTGAGTAGCCAAGAATTGTTACCACAATTCCTCCATGCCTGGTTGTTGGAGGATGGCATTTCCTACTCTAGGATAAGAGCTATATTGCCCTTGGGGAACTGCCGCAAAATTGGGCATTTGAGGTTCCTGGAACTGTGAGGCCACTAACATATTCCAATAGGAAATAGGCTGTTGGGTCATTCCATGGTATAAAGGCCTTGGTGCGAATGTTGGCTGGCCAATTTATCTAGGGAAGAATTGATTCTGGTTTAGCTGACTTTGTCCTGCCACGAACTGATAAAAGATAGTAGAAGTTGGGAGCACCATGTGTGAGGTGGGAGGTCCCCCTGTTTTAGGCCGTCTAGTTATATTACCATTGTTAAGGGTGACCTCTGGGATGGACACCACATTTTGAGCTCTCCCAGCATGTTGGCGAATGAGCGATGCTAGCTGTTCGTTGTTTGTAAAGGCGTTCAAGGCAGCTACGATCTTGGCGCTCACCGACGATTGATGTGCTTGTTACGAGTTTTGTCCCGTAAAGACAGGCTTGCACCTTCTTCTAGTGCATTGGCCATGAAAGATGCACATTGAACTGAATCTGAATCAGAACCCGAGTCTTCACTTGAGTCAGTGTACGGAATCCCTTCCAAATTGGCCACGTTTGGAGAAATACGGACCAGGTGGCAAGCAGGCGTTTTCCAAGCCCCTTCGATACATAAGTAGAAGATCAGACCATGTGTTTGGGATTCATGACATGATTCGTGATGTGAAAAATGTGTGAGATGTTTAATGTTAAGGCTACATTCATAAGGGGTCAGCATGCCATGATGTGAGATAAATAATATACTTGTCAATCCATTTGAAACAAACGGGTTAGTCGTTAGGTAAAGATGAAAATAGGTAAAAATGAAGATCCAACACCGGGGGTTGGAATTAAGATTTGTAAAATATCCGTGTCACATCATAACATGAGTGGTGTAAGTGAGGTGACCAAGTTACAGTGTGGTAATAGGTTTTGAGATTTCGTACTATGACTAGGTCTCATAGAATGAGGAGGTCAAATTGATTTCTGATAAGTGTATAGTTACACTTATTATCATATTAATTTTGTACGCTAAAAACTATAGTTTAAGTCATTTTTATAAATCATATAAAAGATTTCACGTGGTATGTAGTTATTTTTATGCAAATGTAGATACTAGGTAAATCTTGGGAGTAAAATGATCAAAAGTGGAATTTTATGAAAAAAGAGTGAAAAAGGTGGAAAAAGATGCGTGGAACTTAAAGATTTGGCTTAGGATCAAAGTTGTCAAAGATCGGTGAAGTAAGAAGGAGAATTCTGAAGAACAATGCAATTCATGATCGCGACAACCATTCACGGTTGCGACCTGTTCTTCTTCAAAACAGAAATTTACCAATCAAAGATTCACGGTCGTGGCTAGTATATCGCAGTTGTGACTTGGATGGTTTTCTGGTTTTATCTTCTTAACTACCAACAGCAAGATAAGCATGATCAACCGCCATCAGCCACCATCAACTACCAACGAATAGACACCTATCTAAAGTTAACCAATCATGAAAAGGTGCCTATCAATTATGGATTAGATTGAAGCTTCTCAACCAATCACAATGAAGTGATTCAATCATTCACCAATAGATATGACTCTTCATTTGGATAGATGCAACCCTTCAAACTCTATAAATAGGGCTACAAAACCTCACAAATTTCGTGCAACATTCAAGCAGCAAGGGGTGTATTAGAGTGCATGAGTGAAATATTGTGTGTGTGTATAGATAGAGAATTCTCTACGTTCATAAGTGTTAGCGAGAAAATGTTTAAGTGATTTGAATCCTTGTTTTGATCACTAGATTTCTTTATATTCTCGAGCTATTGTTGTATAAGTGTACTTACAAATCACTTATCAATAAAAGTTTTCATTCTTCAATATTCGTTTGTTTGATATTCGCAAAGAATAGCATCCTAGAAGAGGTTCTGTACAGGCCGAGAAAAAATTCAAAGCAGACTTCAGGAATTGCGAGAATTGATGTCTCCCATTAAAGAGTGGATACGGTTTGATCAACTTTAGCTTTCACTTGCATACCTTACAGCTTTGCGTTGCTTTCTACTTATACTTCCTATTTCAAAGTTTATGATATGTCTATGTGTCATAATGCGTATTTCGTGTTAAGTCTTTTATATTAATCAAGTTATATGCATTTGAGTTAATTTTAAGAGTAGTTTCAGGGTTAATAATATCGTGTATAATCACTCAATTCGTGATATAACGCTGTTTAGTGAGCCAACATTTTTGGAATGGTAACTTGCTAAATATAGCTATGTGAGAGTAACCCGTACTAAGCATTATTGACGTTGTCCAGGTTTATATAATTGTCGTAATTCATTTACGCTAGGCTTAGAAAAGTTATTTCATGTGTTGCTTTGCGGGCAAATAATTGAACATCTGAGTATTTTGAACCGAGTCTATTAGATTAGTTTAGTGAATCGTAAAATCTTTGCTGAACTTGCATGTTTTCTCTGCTATCCTTATTTCGTAGGAAAAATCTATATATTTAGATTCTCTAATCTTTCATATCTATATTTACTCATTCTTCATTCTAACCCTCCTATCCAAAACCTTATATTATTTTATTTTCTTTATTTTGTCTT
>CATIWQ010345288.1:0-20779 GCA_949673415.1 Euphorbia schlechtendalii | reverse complement strand
TCACAATGTAAGTTTTGATTTTTCAAAATACGAGAATTTAAGTTTTGGTTTTTCAAAATATGTGATATAAAAAAATCCATCGATTTCGTGTATAATATTTATTATACCAGGTATAACAATTATTATACCAGGTATAACAGCTATTATACCACGTATAACAGACATTATACGTGGTATAACAGACATTATGCCTGGTACAATGTTTATTACATTGTTCTAATATGAAATTTGAAACCAGATCTTAAAAATCTCATTATCTTCAATGATTTGAATGTTTTTCTGAAATTCTTTGTTATGTTGACTATTATACCGGGTATAATAGTCATTATACCGGGTATAATAGTCATTATACCTGGTATAATGAATATAAATCTATTCAAATGCGATATCTGAAGCTGATCTTTATACTTTTTATATTTTTCAATTATTTTTTGATAAAATTAGTTTGCATTATTATACCAGGCATAATTGCATGCCCTGAAAATTGGATTCTAATGTGAAATATGACACTCGATGTATATAATGACCATATACTATTCAAATGCGAAACTTGAAACTCAATCTTAATACTTTCTTTATCTCAAATTATGTGTATATGTTTTTATATTACTCATTGTACTGGTTATAATGGTTATTATACCTGGTATAATAAGTATTATACCAGGTATAATAGTCATTATACCATGTATAATAGTCATTATACCAGGTATAATGACATGATCCAAAAAACAGGATTAGAATAGAAGCTGGAAAAGACCTAAAAGCTAGCAGACTTATCAACAACTATACCACAACTCTATACTAAAATCATCCATGAAAGCTGAGTAAAAGTTCAAAAACACAAAATCCTTGAATGATGTTGTTTCTCTCTATTTGGACGCTCATCTAATTGAATTGCTTCTCGATAGATCAACAAAGATCAGATCAATGACTTCTTTAGATCATAATTGAGAAAGTTGCATCTCTTGAAATCCCAACATGATCTCTTCTCCTCCATTTTTGCATTTTATATGCAATAAGCCATCACCGAAACAGAAAATAGAACTGAAAATCGCAGAAAAGTGAAAAAAATCTCAGTAAACACAAAAACACTGAAAAAAAGAGATCTAAACACAACTGAAATTGCCAGAAATGAGAAACATGATCTAAAACATAAAATGCAATCTGGAAAAAAGAATAAAAACGAAAAACAAACTCAATCACGATCCAAAACAGAAAACTAAATCGCAAATCCAAATCTGAAACTCAAATCGTGATTCAAATAAAAAAAACTCAATCGCGATCTAAATCGAAAAACTCAAATCGTAATCTAAAATCCTAACAAAATAAGAAATAAGATGAAAAAAGAATCAGAAAATAACAAATAAAAATACTCACGTAATAAGAAAAGACTCGATGATATCAAAATTTGATGAAAAATCGCTATCGAAGTGATGAAGCATAAACAGATGAAAATGCCACAAATCGTGATTCGATAAAAATCGTGATACGAAGAGAGAGAGCATGAAGAAGAAGAAGAGGAAGAGAGATAGATGGATGCAAAGAACAAAAATGAAGAGAAGCAGAGACAATGAAGAAGAAGAAAGAAGAAGAAGAAAAAGAAAAGGAGGTACATAGAAGAAGAAGAAGAAGAAGAAAAAACGTTGTTAATGAGGAATGTGAACAGTCCAGTGAAAGAAAACATTAAAACTTAATTAATGAGTAAAACAAAAATATTCTTCCTTTATTGAAAAAGGAAAAATATTTTACCCAAAAAGGGTATTGACTTGTATTTCCCAATTACGAATTATAAGAGTTGCAATTTCATAATTAGAATTTTGATTTGTCTATGAATCTTCGGTTACCATTGAAGTCAACGATTGAAGAAACGAACTCATTAAAACCAACATCTCAAACACATCTCTTTTGATTTCAACTAAAGCAACAAAACAAAAACTAACTACTCTCTAGTTTGCAGGTTGGGTTTAATTGGAGATGAAATCTTCAAGAAACGAAAACAATTAGGATTTTAAATTAGTTCTTCAAATTTGCCATCGAGTTTCAAGGTTCTCAAATTGTTTTTCCAGTCTTCGAGTAGTTTATCATTTCTAAGATTCAGATTATTGATATCAAATGATTTCAATGTGTTCTCGATCTATATAGGTTTAAACCTGAGATTCGATTTCGAATTAAAATTGGTGATTGAAGAGAGCTTAGATATCATTTTACGCCATTGTCATCTGAAATTTTTAGGTTTTAGTTTTGGACTTTTATAGTTAAGAGTAAAAGAGAGCTTCGTGCAAATAGGATGTAAATGAACCAAGCCGTTCGTAAACAACTCGATTTTCGGCTTGTTAAAAACTCGATTCGATTTATAAATGAACAGTTCGTGAACATGATTTTATGACTTGAATTATAAATGATCTGAATATGAACAAGCGAAAGTTCGGCTCGTTAACTTGTGAACAAACTCGATTAAAGGTTCGCAAATATATTCGTGAATTGGTTCGATAAATGTTCGTGAACTAACTCGATTATTATTATTACATATCAAAATTAAAAGTTTTATAGATTTTAAAATAAAGTATAGCTATATAAAATTAAACTAATACAACGAGTATATACTCAGACCAATTTTATAGTTCACTTTAAATTATGTATTGAATCGAATTGACAATATTGTTATTGATTAAAAAAAATAAACGAGCTAGTTCGTTAACAAAATTAACGAACTGTTCACAAATAAAATAGATAAGTTATTTGTGAAGAACTAGGGAGCAAACGAACACTTAAATAAACGAATACAAACAGAATTTTGAGCTCAAATTTTAGCTCGACTTGGTTCGTATTTCTTTAAAAATTAAACAAACGAACACGAACATGCCCAAACTTGGCTCGGTTCGTTTATTACCCTGCCCTACGCTCGAAGTAGAAAAAGTGGTTATTCATGTATTTGATGATGCAACTAAAATTGGTCTTTCTTGAGTTTGAAGATCACATTCACGATGTGCTACTTAGCCATCGAAATGTATAATACAACAAAATTAATATCATCAAAAAAATTTTAGTGACAATATTCCTAATAAATTTGAAAATTTATTATTTAAAATACTCAACGTTGTTCCTAATCGAATGATTTAAATTGGAAATATGTTATATTTCCAACTTATATTTTTTTAAGCACAAAACAATTAATTTTGGATTGAGATTTTAGTAATTGACATTCATATATATTTCTTCATGACAACGTTGACATCGTAGAAAGTTTATATTTCTTCCTAAACCTCGCCACTCTAAGTGAAATTAATTTTACTAATTGCCGCCCAATTGTTTAGATCTAAGCGTTATCAAGTCTTTGACATATTTATTAGAACATGCATATATGTCGTCGAGACATAGCTTTATATACTTTTTAGTTTATAAGACATAGTTGCCAAAAGAAATTCAATATAAAGTGTACAAATAATTGTTTGTAATACTTTGTTTCATGACAAAGTATTATATTCTTTTTATAAGTACAAACTAACTAAACATTTACGTTTTTCATTGTTTAAGAAAAAGTCTAATATAATATTTTAATATATTTCATAGAAATATTAATAACATAAAACATAAATTTGATTAATCACTGTATAGATCCCAATTAATCTCCATCTAGATCCCGAAAATTTCAACCGCCCTACTATAATCTAGCAATTTTTAAAATTTAGGTAACATCTTTGCAGGATTATATATGTGGATTTCGATATTCTGAGGTGAAAATTACCCTCACAATATTGTAATAATGTATTCAAACTATCCACCCCATCATATTTAATTTTTATTTTTTCTTTCATCGTAACAAATTTGTGTGGGGTTTTATTCATCTAAGAATGTCGGGACCATATAATAAATCCTCATATTTACATTATATAGTACATGATAGTTGTTATTTCAAATTATTAGTGTCATATTAGTAGTTTGACAATCGACAAAATAATATTGCGGTGTACCATATTTGAAGTATCTAAGAAATCTGAATTATATCTACTGTAGTATCTTGTTCAGTGGTTTAATATTGCGGAGTATCTTGTTCGATGCATTAAAAAGTGCGAGGTGCTAATCGAGGCGGAAAAAGTCTCTAATGCCTAGGTATGAATTAATCGGATTTGTGTTTTTCAATATTTTATTAATTTTGAAATATATTAAATTATAAATTCAATTAATTCTAAATATTATAAAAAACAATAATAGACATTAAAAATTAAAAAATGTAAATATTTGTTAATTCTTAAATGATAAAAAATCATTACAAAAATATTTTTTTTGAGTACTTTTATTTTGATTTTTTGTATCTAAAGGTTCATATTTTTTAGGTTTAGGTTATAGTATTTCTTGTTTTTAGACTCAAAACGAGAATTCTATACAAAGAACACTTTGATATGTATTACTTTACCAACTTATTAACATTACGTAGATTAAATAAATTAAAATATAATTATTATATGTATAAGTATCTTGAAAATTTATGTTCAGGCCGAAAATTCAAACGAGGTAGAGGTAATGCCTAGACAGAAAAAATTGAATTTAACAATACTAAGATGGCAATAAATTGGCCAAGGGCCTGATAGTACCCTAAGAAACAAAAAGTTGGACAACGCCCTTAAAACAGTGATTTTGTTTCCTAATTATCTATGATTTATTTCCTATTATATATATATATATATATATATATATATATATATATATATATATATATTAAGAAATAAATCATGGAAAACTTGGAAATAAATTTAAAATAAAAGCAAATATGGTGAAAAATGGCTTAATTGTAATTTGTCAATAAATAAAACTAACCAAGATTAATATAATTCAATTTCTGAGCCAAGTGCATGAAACAAGAAATTATAAGTCAACAGATAAAAATCTAATGAGTTATTCATCATACATTATATTATACGTATAAAAGTTCAAAATCATAATTAATTGAGCTTAGTTAAATATTAAAATTATTTTAGTAATATAATTGTTTGATTATAAGTTTACATTCTCCACAATAATGCATTTGACATGACATCATTGTTATTAGATTTAATAAAATCACTGGACCATTTTGAACCAAATTTTTAGCCATATCGAATCACTAAGATTTTGTTCTCCAACATATTATACTTGCTGATAATTACATATCACAAACAGTGCTATTACAAAAATCAGCTATGTTTGGGGTTTTTTTTCTTCATTAGCATTGTTTAAAATGATAAATTCTTAATGGGTAACTCATCATATATAACAGTTTAAAATTATAATAAATCGAACTTAAATCAATTAATACATCCACAAAACGTGAATGAGGATGATTGAAGATCAAAATGAATTTCTTCAAATTCCTTTCTATATATGTATATATTTTTTTTTTTTTTTTGTAACTTGTAAATTTTTGAGACTTCAGATTGCATGCCGCTTATTTATTATTCAAAACCTTATATCTTGAAATAAAATAGTTATGTTTGTAGTTACTTGGAGATTCATTTCTTATAAGCTAATTCTCTTACAATTTAATTCGATATATTAAAATTTTATGCAAAATCCAACTAATACGTAAAGTTTTTACCAAAAAATTCTCGAAGTTCTCGATAAGTATAATAAACGAGTTCAGTTAATAGTGAACTTTCAAATACATAGTCAAAATAACACAAATTAAGATCAATTCATATAAAAAGCCGTCCAAGAATAATTTCAGAAAATATTTTAGTAATTAAAACAAAAGTATTAAAAACACGAAACATGATATATATATTCCAATTATTTGTTTTGTTAATTTGTTGATATTCTAGATTATTGTCTTAAATATTTGTGAATTTTAGAGAAATACACCATTATATATTTTGGATTTCATTCGATGCTTTTCCTTTTTTTATGAAGGGAAATATCAAATATTATTATTATTTTTGAGAATTATGGATTTTGAAGAGTATAGATTTCGAACTCAGGATTTTCCACCTCTGTTTTAAGAAATGCACCAATTGAGGTACACCCGATTAGTGGAAATTCATAGTAATTAATTCAGGATAAATTAGTTTTTTATGTACTATATGGAGTGTTTAACTATTTATCTTTGAGCTCGTTATTTTTACGCATCAACTAATAATGGCAGGATTATGAGGTGGTTCTTCGTCACATTTATCGTGAGGGCAATAATTGCGTTGTCAACATTACGATAGTTAAGAGAGAGAGATGAACAATTGAGAAAACTCCATTAATGAACAAAAAGCTTTAGGGAAGCTTTACCCAATATAGAGAAAGAGAATACAGAGAAAAGGAAAGAAGAAGTAACGTTTACAATGCTTATACTACCTTTTATACCTAGTATCATAACTAACTTGGTATAGTTAATAAACTACCCTTAAGCCTTCAACGACTAGTTCAACAACTTTAACTAATAAGAACTCTATTAACTATATCAATAACACCCCCCCCCCCCACCCGCGTGCGCGCGCCCAAGCTGAGCACGATTGGATTGATATCAAGCCTAGCCTCTCAACTTGTCTATTGAAATTTGGAGAATGCAGAGCTTTTGTTAGTAGGTTTGCTACTTGGTTTTTTGAAGAAAAACTCATCAAGTGTATGAGCTAGCTTGAAGTTTAGCCCTGATAAAGTGACAATTTAAATCTAGGTGCTTTGTCATTTCGTGAAAAATTGGGTTTTTTGCTATGTGTATTGATTAGCTGTTATCACAAAACAGTAATGTTGGTAAGTTGTCTTCAACTATAAGATCTCTTAGCAGGTAAATAAGCCATTGTATTTCTGTTGTGGTTAAAGCCATAGCTCTATATTCAGTCTCGGAGGAACTCCTGGACACAATGTTCAGCTTTTTCGATTTCCAGGAAATTAGAGAATATCCTATGAACACAATAGCCTGTGATGGATTTTCTACTATCAATACAGTTGCCCCAATCTGAGTCAGTGAAGGCTTTTATTTTTGTTTCATGTGTTGCTGGGAAAATTACTCATTGTGTTAGCTTACCCTTGAGGTATCTCAAGATTATATGAGCTGCTGCCAAATGCCCCTCATGAGGTGTTTCTAGATTTTGTGTGAGCTGTTGCACTACAAATGTGATGTCTGGCCTTGTGTTTGTAAGATAGAGAAGCTTGCTAACTAATTTCCTGTAATCTGTGTTTTCTGCCAACGCTTGTGTCTCTGAGTAATCCTGCTTGTCATTTGATATTGGTGTTGCAGCTGGTTTACAGTCAAGGAAGCCATATTCTGCAAGTAGATCTAAAATATACTTCCTTTGATACATATGTATACCTTTACTATTTCTAGCAATCTCAATGCCAAGGATAAATTTCAGTTTACCTAAGTCCTTTATCGTGAAACAATCATGCAAGTAGTCCTTTATATCTCTTATCTCTTTTTCATTATTGCTAGCAATGATAACATCATCCACATAAATAGTAAGAGCTATTAAAATACCTTTTCAAATTTTCACAAACAAAGAAGCGTCTGCCATAGATTGTAGAAAACCCTTATTGACCAATGCTTTTATCAAGGTTGAGTTCCACTGTCCACTGGCTTGCTTGAGCCCATACAGTGACTTTTTAAACCTACAAACAGGGTTAGTGATATTTTTACTAATACCTTGAGGTACTTCCATGTAGATTAACTCATCTAAATAGCCATGTAAAAAGGCATTATTAATGTCAAGTTGCTCTAAAAACCACCCTTGTTTTGCTGCTAAGGCTAATAAAACTCTAATAGTAGTTACCTTAGCAACTGGTGAAAATGTTTCTAAATAATCTATGCCATTCTGTTGTGTGTATCCCTTTGCTACTAATCTGGCTTTATATCTCTCTATAGACCCATATGATTTTCTCTTTATTTTAAATATACATTTACAGCTTATAGGGGGTTTTATCACTAGGCAGAAAGACAATATCCCAAGTACCATTTTTATTTAATGCATCGATTTCATTTTGCATTGCATCTCTCCACTCTTGACTCTTGGACGCAATGGAATATGATTTAGTCTCAACTTCAGTATGCAACATGATAGAATATGTTCTATGACTTAACAAGTTAATATAATCTAATACATTAGATAAAGGATATATCTTACTTCTTTCTGCACCAACAGCTTCACCATTATCCTGTGATAATGCACAATGATAATCCTGCAAGTGTGCTGGCTGTTTGTGTTGTCTTGTAGTCCTCTTTGTCACATTATTATCCTGCTTAGAATACTCACTGTCTCTAAGCTCAAGGTTAGAATAAGATAAGTCATTTAGCACTGATTTTCATAAGGTAAATTGTTGTTGGTAGTCTCCTCGTAAGGAAACATATTATCATAGAATCTGAAATTCCTAGACACAATAATTTTGTTACTCTCTATACTGTAAATTCTATAACCTTTCACTCCATTCTCATATCCTAAAAAGATACCCTAATCTGCCATGTTATCTAACTTGGATCTATTTCTCAACAATGTGCTAACATAGGCTAGGCAACCAAAAGGTTTAAAGTCACAATAGTCAGGTTTCTTTTCATATATCTTTTCACAAGGTGTACATTCTCGTAACAAAGGAGTAGGAATTCTGTTAATGAGATGCACTACATGACCTATAAAGAAAGTCCAGAAACTAGAAGACAATTTACTTTGCAATTTAAAACATCTAGCAACATTTAGTATGTGTTGATGTTTTCTTTCCACAATGTCATTCTGTTGAGGAGTTTCAACATAGGATTTTTTATGTAAAATCCTAAATTTTGCATAAAAAGTTGTCATAAAGAACTCAGGCCCATTATCAGTCCTTATTACCTTGGTAGACTTATTGAATTGATTTTTTTATCATGGTATAAAAGTTCTGAACTAAAACAGTAGCTTCACTCTTTTGTTTCATTGCTATTACCCAAGTGAATCTACTGAAATCATCTGCAGTGGTTAAAAAATATCTTGAACCATCTAAAGACATGATAGTGAGACCCCAAATATCAGCATGTATAAGATTAAATGCAGCATTTGAAACAGATAAAGAAGATGTAAAAGGTAACTAGTTCTGCTTTGCTTTCATACAAATTTCACATACAAAATCAGAAGTATTTTTAATATCTAGAAAAACTTTACTCATTACAGCCATCCTATTTTGATATATATGACCTAGTCTATAATGCCATAAATCTTCTTTTTTTACAAGAAACAGAAAAACTAAATTTCACAATGTCCTTTTTTCTCACAAAATATGCAGTTTCTAAATGATAAAGGTCATTTACTTGATTAGCTGAACCAATCTTCTTCTTAGTCGCAATGTTTTGTATTAAACAAGAATTTGCAGAAAAAACTAATTCACAATGCAAACATGCCACTAATTTTGTTACTGTCAGCAAATTGTAACTAAACTCAGGAACATACATAACATCTTTTCAAACTAAAGACTCAGTTAAATGCACATCCCCCTTATGAGTGAATTTCAATCTAACATTATTAGGCAATAAAACAAACCAATCATCAATCAGGCAAGCATTCCTAAAACACTGCAAACTAATAGCAATATGAGAACTTGCTCCAGTGTCAACCAGCCAAGTATCTTTTAAAAAATTTTGTTTAATACCTGGATCTTTCTGGCTACAGTTAACATACGATTTCTGCCGAACTCTGGTTGAAAGAAAAAGCTGCATTAGGCTGCTGTTGAGGCTGATTATTAGAGATATTAGGTAAAGGCTATTGAACAAGTGCTTGAGACTGAATCATCTACAAAATTTATCCCAACTTTTCTTGAGTAAAACAACTTGTTTCCACCTAAGTACTATTTGAATTGCTGTAATTCCCAATACCATTGTTGTAGCCATTAACACTGCCTTCAGGCAACATATTACCACCAAAGTTGTTAGAAACAACAGGACTTGAACCATACTGACTCACACCTTGACCCAACATATAACCTCTACTTTCTATAACATCTTGGTCCTCAATTTCCTCCAAACCTATAACAGCATTTACTCAACTAAATCTAGACTTAAAGTGTGGTGGATAACCATTCTTTTTCCAACAATCCACTACTAAATGGTTACCATTACAATAAGAACACAACCCTTTCTTTTCACTACCAAAACCTTGTCTCCTAAAATTCCCTTGAAAACCATTGTTACTACTAAACTACTATCCATTATGATGATTACTCCTGCTAGCCCCACTACTGTTACCAAAACTATTAAAACCCCGATTCCCACCCTTTGCAAAGCAAGCAATTTCTTGTAAACCAACCTTTTTATCATAAACACAGAACTCCCTTTCAAATTGAAGAACTAAAGAAGATACTCTATTCATAACAGGAAGCAGATCCATGACCATAATTTATGACTTAGCACTAGAGAAGGTTAAATTTAAAAACTTTCAAGAAACAGACTACCAATTCACTTCTTGTTTCTTTCTAATCGCATATGCTATATTACAAAGATAACCCTCGCAAGAACAACTAGGCAGCGGGTTTAAACTAACTAGCTCATCCTAAAGAATTTGTAGAGAAGCAAAATAATTAGTCGCAATTTTGTTACCTTGAGAGATAGTGTAGATCTCTATCCATCAACAATCTTGTAAAAATCTGATTGTGCAAATCGCTCCCTAAGATTCTCCCACAATCTTTCAGCTGTATCAAAAGCAATTGAAGTATGCGCAATTGAATGCGTTAGCCATATTATTGCATCTTCTCTAAGAACTATATAGTTGATCAGCTACATTCTGCCTTTGAATAGTTCAATCGATAAATTCCAATTTGTTCTGGGACATAAGTGCCATTTTCATGCTCTGAGCCCAGCTATGATAATTTCCCCTATCGAGCAATGGAGTAACTAAGACTAAGGCTAGATTTTCTCTAGGGTGGAGGTAGTACGGGCTATTCTCATCTATGCACCCTTAATTTTGATTCGTCATTAAAGAAAATAAAAGAAAATAAGCTGCTAAATGATTTAAGAAAGAAATTGGCAGAAAAACGGAAGAACCATAGAAAGAATTTTTAAGCTAAAAGAGAAAACAAGAAGATTTGCGGAAGCTAATTACTATGCTCTGATACCATGTTAACATTACGATAGTTAAGAGAGAGACAGAGAGATGAACAAATGAAAAAACTGCATTAATGAGCAAAAAGCTTTAGGGAACCTTTACCCAATACGATCAAAGAGAATACAGAGAAAAGGAAAGAAGAAGTAGCGTTTACAATGTCTATACTACCTTTTATACCTAGTATCATAACTAATTAGGTTTAGTCAATTACTAAACTACCCTTAAGCCTTCAACGGCTAGTTCAATAACTTTAACTAAAAAGAATTCTGTTAAATATATCAATACGGATCACTGGGCATTCTTGTTTTGGAGGACCCTGCTATGGGAATGCTTCAGCTTGTCCTTCGAGATCTTGTCGATGTTGGTCTTCCTAGGCTAGGAGTTGTCTAATATCGACTTCTCACCAATGTTATCAATACCGTACCGGACACGATACCGGTGAAGCTAATGGTACGTGGTATGACCAGTATTACCGGTATTATAAGTGGTAATACCGGATTAATGAATTTTTTTTTAAAATAATGTAGTATTTAAATAATAAATATCCTTAACAAATTTTCAAATTTTAATTCTAAAAAATCTTTATCAATTCTAGGATTTTTTTTTATTTTGATTTTGAAAGGAAACATAGCGATAAAAGCAAAGAACTTGAACGGGAAGCTTTTAAACTAAAGTTTGAAATTTTTTTTTAAATACCGGTTTAATGGTATACCTGTATTTTAACGGTATGAACTGGTAGGATGCGGTTTTCTTTAAAACCGGTGAAGTACTTCAAACCGACCGTATACCTGGCCAGTACCCGGTTTTACCGATTGAACCGGCCGGTACGGTTTCAATAACATTGCTTCTCACTCATTGTCTACCAAAAAATAATAATTTCCTTAAATTTTGTCTATAAAAGCATATCTCAATTATTGATGAATCGATGATTGACGAGCATCAAATATTGTGTCCGAAAAATTAAATTCGATAAAATAAAATACTAGATTAATGCATGTTTATAATTTGTTAAAAATGTAAAACATTGTTCTGGTATTGTCTACACATACATCAAATATTCATAACATAATAAATTTCATCTACAATTTCAATAATAAATAATACATATTTGTGATGTCTGAATTAAAGCTCCAAGATGATTTACTATTTTGAAAGAAAATTATGTAAATAGCATGGAAATTAAATGTAGCAAATAAGAAAAATATTAATTAGAATTACATAATTTATCATTTCACTTTTTTCTTCAAAGAAATTAATCAGTTTACTTGATAAAAAGAAAATACCAAAAATGAGTTAAAAGAATCTACATATAATTTGGTTTGGCCGAAAAGGGATGCATGCCCTTTTACTCTGATTCTACGGTTGGTAAAAAATTTGATATCACTTAAATAAGGTTTCGATTTTGAACGTTGTGAATGTAGAAAATCTTCAATGTGAATCACCCACCATAACCAAGTGTGTGACCGAAGTGGGATTTTGGTTTTGTTAAAACAAAACTCTGTTGAACAATAAAAAAAAACTTAATTTCAAACAAATTTAGAATATGTATATTAAATTTTATGAAAGTCCATGCATATAGATATAACGACACCGTTTTGAAAGTTTATTAAGGGAAGTAGCTAGCAGCCCAATTATTTTATTATATTTACATAAAAGAAAGAAAGAAATTAAAAACAAGATACAATTTGCAACTACCACCATCTCCAAAAGACCAAGTCATTAAATGTAAGAAATATATGTCAAACTCCAAATGTTTTTTAGTATAAATTCCATTGAAATTGCATGCCTTCCCTCACACACCTGCACCGCCAATACAGCCAAATGGGTAGCCTTGAATCAAACAACATCTCTAAATCAGACACAACCCAGTTCAAACCCTTGGACCCTGAAGAGTTCCGACAAAAAGCCCACAAAATGGTCGATTTCATTGCAGATTATTACAAGAACATTGAATCCTACCCTGTTCTGCCCCAAGTTCAGCCTGGCTATCTCCAGTCTCAGCTCCCTCAAACTGCACCGTATAGGGCAGAGTCTTTTGATACTATCTTACAAGACATTGAGAAAGTGATCGTTCCGGGGATTACCCATTGGTTGAGTCCCAATTTCTTTGCGTTTTTTCCGGCGACTGTAAGTAGTGCTGCTTTTCTGGGCGAAATGTTGTGTACTAGCTTTAATACTGTTGGGTTTAATTGGCTTGCTTCTCCTGCCTCCACTGAGCTTGAGATGGTTGTTATGGATTGGCTTGCTAATATGCTTAAGCTCCCGAATTCCTTCATGTTTTCAGGTATCGTAATCTACCACTAATTATTAGTATTAGTAGTATTATTTATTATTGTACTGGCCTTAGTAGTTAATTAATATAGCTGAAAACAATGGTCTATTGTATAGATGCAATCATAAATGAATCTAAGGGTGCAATTTGATTTCCAAGACGCAAAAAGCTCATTTCATATGCTTTATTTAAAACAATTAATTTTAGGTCGAAGAAAGCAGTTTATAACTGACCCTATAATATTGTTGAAACAAACAAATTAATGTCTCGCATCAATTAGACATGATAATGTTCATCAATGTATAAATATGCACACGTATCTATACATGCATTGGTACGTGACATTTTGGGTAAAAGCTTGATAGTAAATTAACAAGGAGTTTAGACTAAACAAATCAATACGTGAAGACGTGATTTTCCGAACCGCTACAAATTTTTTTCTGATGCAGCAACAATTATAAAACAAAACCGGGACTTGAAAAGACATTTGAGTGACTATAAAGTTTCACATTGTGAAAATAAAAGGTCATTAATTAACGTAAATTGTTTCAGGTTCAGGTGGGGGTGTGATTCAAAACACAAGTAGTGAAGCAATTCTGGTAACACTACTTGCTGCAAGAGACCGGGCTCTAGCTCGAACCGCTGCACCAGCTGATCTGTCTAATCTCGTAGTTTATGGTTCAGACCAAACGCATTCAACATTCTTTAAAGCATCCAAACTAGCTGGCATTAGCCCCATCAATGTAAGAACATTACCAACTTCACTTGATAATGGCTTTTGTCTCTCTCCTACGACTTTGATATCAGCTATCAAAGCCGATTTAGCTTCTGGCTTGGTCCCACTTTACATCTGTGCAACTGTGGGCACCACTTCAACCACAGCCGTTGATCCCATCGAGCCTCTCGCCGACGTGGCACACCAATACGACATGTGGATTCATGTCGACGCTGCATATGCTGGGAGTGCATGCATCTGTCCCGAGTTCAGAGATTACCTCAACGGAATCGAGCGAGTCGACTCACTGAGTATCAGCCCCCACAAGTGGCTACTGAGTTACCTCGACTGCTGCTGCCTGTGGGTGAAAGCCCCGAGTTTGTTAGTCCAGGCGCTGAGTACTAACCCGGAGTACTTGAAAAACAAGCAAAGCGAGTTGGACTCGGTGGTGGATTACAAGGACTGGCAAGTGGGAACGGGCCGGAGATTCAAGTCGCTCCGTTTATGGCTGATATTAAGGAGTTACGGGGTGGCGAACCTTCAGAACCATATCCGGTCTGATATCCGGCTGGCGAAAATGTTCGAAGGGTTTGTGAGATCCGACCCGAGATTCGAAATGGTGGTGCCGAGGAGATTCGGGTTGGTGTGTTTCCGATTGAAATCGGGGAACCCGGGTCAGAAAGAGATGCTGAACCGTAAATTGATGGACTGGGTGAACTCGACGGGTCGGGTTTACATGACCCATACAAAAGTGGGAGGGGAATATGTACTGAGATTTGCTGTGGGGGCAACTTTAACAGAGGAGCGCCACGTGGCTGCCGCGTGGGATTTGATTCAAGAAGGAGCTGATGCATTGCTCAACTTTGCATGATCAGATGATTTTGTTTGGTTTTATTATTATTGTTTCAAAGAAGTCAATATTAAGGTTTGACTAGTCATACAGTGCATTTAACTTTTTTATTTGACTTTGTTTTGTTTTTGCTGATAGAATTCATTTTGTTTGTTATGAGATTCGATCATATGCAAATAAATTCTTTTGTTTTCTATCATATTAATCATCCGTGAAACCTGTTAACGTTTATATAATTGTTTAATATAACTGAAAAAATAAGTATATCCTTTTATTTTATAATATACATATACAAGGATAATTATCTTTAAAGTATCCAATTATTACTTTAAGCAAATACCTATAGACAGAAATAGTAAAGAACAAATCTAATACTAACATTTTCTGTGTTCAAAAATCAAATAATATCATAATAGGATGTTAAGTTAATCTATCTTCTGGTGTGTTGGGGAATAGACGCGATTTTTGCAACTTCGGAAGCTTGATAATTATAATTTTCTCTCGTAGGAAAATCCTGAGAGACGATTATTCATCAATCTAAAATTGAATCTCTAATGTCAATTTATGGAGACTTGGTGTTGAAACAGTTGAAACCAAACTTGGTGTTGAAACAGTTGAAACCATCAAACACGAACGCAAGAAAAAGGTCCGGCCTAATTATAAGTGCTTTTTCAGTCCACTATAATATAGTGTAAAGTAAAAACATTAAATAAGTTAACGTTAAAATGCTGAAACAGACATTGTTTATAAGAAAAATTGAAATAGACATTGAATCAAATTGTTGGAATATTTTTTCATTATTTTTGTAATGTCAAAATCTCAGTTTCCAAATTCAATGATCTAATTAGAATTTTGAAAATTCTAAATGAAAAGTCGACTTAAAAGGTCTTGATCCATTAAGCTTAAAATTAACAATAGCACATTAGGCAATCGTAACAAAAGCTAAATGTGCCAAATAAAATATGAAGGCCAAAATTTATTTGCTTTAGTTAATGAATGTTAATTAATATATTGGAATATTATCGATTTTGTTCTTATTTTTTGTATAATATTTATAAAAATGTATTCTTAATAATTCATTTTACATTTTTATGTTTTTCATGATCCAATTTTCCATTTTTAAGCTCTTATGTTTTGATTTTATATATATATATATATATATATATATATATATATATATATATATATATATTATATGCATATTATGTATATAATATATATTCTTGTTTGTGTCTCATTCACCTAAGCTGTTTTAACACATCTGTTGTATACATGATGTTGATATATACCAATTATATATCTATAACGTCACTACGTCATAGATGGCCTGTCGCAACCAGAATGGTTGGTGTTGCATTGAAGTGTTGCGATTTTTGAAGGAAAAA
This sequence comes from Euphorbia schlechtendalii, assembly GCA_949673415.1. Taxonomy (NCBI): domain Eukaryota; kingdom Viridiplantae; phylum Streptophyta; class Magnoliopsida; order Malpighiales; family Euphorbiaceae; genus Euphorbia; species Euphorbia schlechtendalii. Next base: position 4,542 of record CATIWQ010345288.1, on the reverse strand, counting down.
AAGATTTTTCGAAACACATTATAAAAAATGTTACAAAAGTGTTGCGATAGATATGTTTGTTGATCAAATACACTTTCATTGCAACACTTTTTATCTAACCGTTGCGAAAAACGCTATGAACAGTGAAAAATTGATGGGCGGGAAATCTCCCGCTTGTTAATTGACGGAAATATTAATTAAAAAATTTAAAATTAACTAAAAAATATAAAATGCACAAATCCAACCCTCTCTTCTTCCTCAGTTCGTGGTTTCTCTGGGAAAATACCTAAATGGCTTCTTCTCTTCCTTTTCTTAAACCCTCAAAATCCCAAACCCAACAATGGCTGCAAATGCATTCCGATCTCGCCTTTCACATTCTTTATACAGAAACAAGAAGCCTATACCGCACTTTTTTAGCACTGAAGCCAATCAAGTTGCTAAGGGGACATCAGCTGTAGCTGAGGCTGCTGTGACAGGGCCACCGGCCGAGGCTTCTGCTGCGGCCAGTCCAGAAAGGAAAGGTTGGAGTTTTTTGAAATATAGGATAATTGCTTCTCTCACCGAAGCCACTAGTTATGCTGGCTATGCTACCTACGGTTCGTTTATTATTCTGGCCTTCACTTGTTGTTTTTTCTTCATAAACATAGGAAAACTTAGAAAGGTTATTTCGGGAGCTGTTTGAATTTTTTTCCTTCATTTGAGAGTGTTTTTCCAGATTTTATGTTTTTGCAACCGGATTCTATAAATTTAATGTTTTTGCAGCATACACATTGGATGAAATAGAGAAAAAGACAAAGACTTTATGAGAATCAGTAAACTAGAAGACCCCCGAAAATGCATCCTCCATTGAGGTCAGTCCAGATTTGAGTCTTGCCTTTATATTATTATTTGGCTTTTTATTCTGAAGTTTGGACTTTTGATTTAGTAGAAATTAACCCTAGGGTAGTATATAAGGTGCAATATTTGAAGTTGTAGTTGAGATTAATATAACATATTAAGTAGATTGTATTTAAACATTATTCATCCAGGAGGGAAATTACATAACTTATAACTTTTGATTTTGGATCTTTTCATTATTGTTTACTACAAATTATCTCAAGAGAGAATTTAGAGTCTAATGGAATTCAGAACTGTTATAGATTATTGAACTATCTTTTGAGGTGCATGTGGTGTTAATTTAATTAATACACTATTATTTGAATTGAATCTGCTAGCTATGGTTCAGTATGACTGAGTCAAGAATTTGATTTTTGTCGGTTGAAGATGAATTTCAGTTTATAACCTTTTCGAATCTGCAATATTTTCATATTGTTTATTAACTAGGATACCCCAATGGTCTCTGCCATCAAAGTAAGAGCTTCTGCTGTCTAGTAATTACATGCACATAAGATTATTGATGGTAAACGAGCTTGTTTGATATAAGGTGTCAGCCTTATTATATATGATAGCATAATATTAAAATGCTAGTAGATTCTAAAATTGTTGAATGTATAGATAACATTACTGGTAAGTTTATGTTCTCGTATTATAGTTGTAATTGCTAATTTTCAAATGGATATTTGGTTGATTGCTTCAATTAGACAATTCACATGACTCAATAGGAAAACCTTGGTAGTTTATCTCCAAATTTTCATATTAATCACCTGGAAATTGTTAATGAAGTTCTTTGATTGACTTTTTCTTACTTGGTTAGTGCCTTTTATGAATTTACTTATTCCTACTGAAATTGCCTGCAAATTTGATCATACACTTTGTCTTACAGCTAAGGTTATGAAGTCCTTGAATATCCCAAAGGGAGTTTGCCGTGTGCTTTTCAGAACACTAAATACTGACAGGTATAAAGTTCTGTACTTTTTTTATTGAAAGCCGAGGTCGATAAACCGGGCTTGAGTTTTATTAAAAATAAAAGAAAAACACAAATAAACAAAGAAAATGAGTAAGATATAGACTAACAAAAACCAACATGAAATCACTAACTAGTAGCAAATCCATAATAAACGCATCTCAAGTGGAAAATTTATCTAGCTTTCTGAGCTTATTTATTCACATGGGCGAATTTTTTGAAGAAGCTACAGTTGGAATTTCATCACTAACATCTTTCACAAAATTATTTAGTTAAAAACTAAAAAGGAACTGTGCTTTGTTGAAAATATATATTTGATGTCTGAACAGAAATTTGATTCATTCTCAAGCAACTAATGTTCAAATCTTAGTTTAATCAAAGCCACATGGGATTCACTAAGGACGGAGCATAATTATTGGTTGACAATACAGACATAAAGCTCATACGTATAAAATGTGAATCATTAGCAATTTTTTATTGGTTTTATTATGGCTTTTGTTTCCCTTACCTGAAACTTGCTGTTATTGATGGTTTCGCTCAATTTTGTCGTTTTGATTCGCTTTAATGACATGACTTTTCTCACTTCATTACAGGAATTAACTACTGGTCTGTTGTTGCTTACAGTGATCTGATTCCATCTTATTGTGTCTTTTCTGAAGGTAGGGTAAGAATGCATGTCCATTACTTACAAGACACTTGTAGCACGAAAATTCTTAGACACTGATGTGTTACGTTTCGATTTTCATCTCGAAAACTTTATATATGGCATTACATTATTATATGTGATGCCTGCCTATGTTGTTTAGGAAATTATTTATGTGGAAGGCCTAAAACTGGACAACATTCAACCTGGACTTTATTCTATACATTATTTAACATTCAATAAGTGTGTCAGTCTTATCATATATGAAACTGAACCATTGGAAACATTGTGTGTTTGAATTAAAAAAAACAGTGTCATTGTTCCAGACAAAATTTTAACATTAAATGGTCATGTTAATTTTCTAAGTTGGTACGGTAAGTTTCAATAATGTGCACCCACCTCACAAGTTATTGATATTGTTTTAGAGAATCTTATCCTTTTTTTTAGGATCAACACCTCGATTCTATAAAGAGCTGCATAAATTTGAATCAATGGCCCAAAATAAATTTATCCTTCATATTAAAATTTTTATTTATTACAATAAAAGTATCAACTTCAGTTAATTGATATTGGGCCCTGTTTTTTAGAGTTGAAGCTGCTTAAAATCTTTAAAAGCTTTCAAGAAGAGATTTATGATTATAATAGTGTTTAGGTGAGGACTTTGATCCAGAAAAGCTTCATAATTGCTTTAGATTCGAATGACATCCTAATTTCTCCTGTTACACCTTCTACTACTTATAAGATTCGTATGCTTTTCTGCACTTCACCTTTTTGGGATTTGATTTTTTTTGAAGTGGTTGAATATTTCCGTATAGTAATTTTTTAACTAAAGTATTTAATTGTTTTTACCATATGCAGGTGAAAAGATGAATGATCCATTAGCAATGTATGCTAGTGACATTATGACTGTGAGCATTTTTTCATTTGATTAACTTGAGATTGATTTGCTTGAAGTTGGCAAACAGTAATGTTGAACTTGGACTTCTAGCTTTGGCTCTTTTGGTTTTCTCAACTCAGGTTAGTATTGATGAATTATGATTACTAGCAAGTGAATTTCTCAGTTGATTCAGTTTCAAATATATTGCAACAAGCTAAAATTTGCATAAGTCTATTTATATCAATTTTTATCTCTAGTGAGAAACCTCATTAACTTATATTGTCTTGTTATTATGAATATAAATTTAGTATCTTCCCCATATATGGAAACATCATTGATGGATTGGTCAATTAACTGAAATTTTCTCATACCCTCATATGTGAGATAAGAAAGTAGAGGAATTGTGCATGTGTTAGACCATAGTTGACATATGAGTAGATTCTTCACTATCAAGTTAAATTATCTCTATCTGAGTGTATTATTTGTTTTTCTCATTTTGTAATCATGAAATTTTGGTCAAGATTGTTTGTAATTTTCAGTTCGTGATCTCTTGTCACACTTCTTGTCCATTGAGTAATTGCCTATTCTGATTTGAAACTAACTACCCATTATCATCATAAACTTGTTGTTAAAACTGCAAGAATGCAGAATGATAAAACTAGAGGCATACATGATATACTTTAAAACCCACAGGAAGTTATATAACAATTTTTTACTGGTTGATTGCTTGTTTGTCCATATGTGCACATTTTTACTAGTTAGTTTAGCTATGATTTCTCATATGCTAGCGAGTATTATTTGGTTTTTTTTTTCTGCTAATACGTTTGAGTTTTCTATACTTGTTGTATTTGTGGCTTTCTCAAGTTCCTTAGTATATTTTGGGTTTACAGTTTGTCTACGTGGTTTTGATTATTTTATTAGTTTCCATAGAGAGAACTATGGTTGCGAGGAAGTTTGCTTCACTACTGATGTGGGTCAGATACGTTATCTGTGGTTCTCTTGGTTTTACATTTAAAGAAACTTTGAATACATTGTATATATCCTCTCTTTGGTTCTTGGTACCACTAGTGCAGAATAGGCTTATTGGGACGCACCATTTGCGAGGGTTATACTAGAAACCGTCTATAAAAGTATGGAAGGAATGACGGAAGGGTTATTGCGGACGGTTGTTACGTAACAACCGTCCGCAATACTTATAAT
>CATIWQ010345247.1:0-26412 GCA_949673415.1 Euphorbia schlechtendalii | reverse complement strand
TAAGACTCTTTTAGTTGAGAAGTCAGATTTAGATTTAAAACTCTTCCTAAATTGCTTTCCATACTGGCAAGCATTACACAAGTGATCCTTTTCGAAGTTTAAGCTTGGCAAACCCTCAACAAGTTTCTGTTTGACTAATTTAGTCAAAAGATTCATGTTAGCATATCCCAACCTTCTATGCCATAGTCATGACTCTTCTTCTTTAGTCATTAAACATATATATTTCTTTGATTTATCATTTATATTAATTATGAACACATTGTTGACTCTAGGGGCATATATCAAGGTTTTATTTGACTTACAATCAATGATTGAGCATCCTTTTGAGTCAAATATGACTTTTCTTCCTTGATCACACAGCTGAGCGACACCTAGAAGATTGAACTTTAATCCATCCACATGGGAGACTTCTTCACTTTTGATTTCTGCTCCAATGGTTCCTTTACCAATGATTTTTCCCTTTTTACTATCCCCAAAGCTTACATTTCCATATCTTTTACGTTCTAATGAGATGAATGATGTCTCATCTCCTGTCATGTGTCTTGAACATCCACTGTCTATATACCGGTTTTATTGACCTTCTATGGATCTAAGACTTACCTGCAAAAGTAAATGGCTAGAATCTTCGAACCCGGTTTCCCTTGGGTTCAGGTGCATTATAAGTTAAATTAGGCCAATCATAAGAATCATAACATCTGTTCTTAAATCTACCTGTAGAAGTTGTGTGGCTTTTCTTTCCATAAAAGTTGCAGAAGACTTTTACAACTTCTCTGGCCTTTTCTTTTTGTAGAGTTCTGGGAGATGGACAGAGATCAAAAGGTTTCTGAAGTGGTTGCTTCTGAGGTATGACTCTTCTTCTGGTTTGTGAATTTCTCTGAGTCATTTTCTGATAACCTCCTTTTTTATGATTATTTACATTATACTTGTATCCATACTCCTTATAGATCCTTTGTCTTGGTGCTGAGGATTCACCTTGATACATCCTTTCGACCTTTTACTTTTGAGAGGTGTTCATCTTCTGAGGATACCTCTTCTCTTGTAAATGTTCCTTCTTCTGAGGATGCACATTCTTCTAAGCTGTTGACTTTCCAGGTAAAGTTATTTTTCCAGATATATGTTCTTCTATCAGCATTACTCTTCTGCTGAGGTCTGTAGCATTAACTCTCTCTTGAACTAAATCTTTCTTGAGTTTCTCAACCTCAGTGTCAAGCTCATTTTGTTTCTTATGAATGACCTTGGTGGAGTTATCTCTGGCTATATCTCGGATATAGAAGACTTCAAAGTCTTCTTTTAGAGGCTTCATGTGCTTCTTTTTCTTTCTAACCTTCTTATAAATTTGCGCAAGCAGTTGCATGATTTCATCAGGAATATAGAATTTGGAATTTACCTCATCATTAGCCTGGTGAGATTTTTCTTCTGAAGATGATACTTTCTCTGTGCTACTATGCCAGGACTCAACTGTTGGGTACATATCATCTGCAGCCGTGAAGCATATCTAAGCAGTTTCCTCATTCCTTGAAGACTCAGCAGAGCTTTCTTTTTCCCTATCTCTCCATGTTGCCACCATAGCTTTCTTTCCTTTGTCCTTTCTTAGTTTTGGGCAGCTTGATTTTATATGACCTTCTTGGTGACATTCAAAACATGTTATAGGTTTTTGATTCTCACCTTTGGTTTTATCATCAGATCTTCTAAACTTGTTTTTCTTCTGGAAGTCTGACTTCTAAGGAAAGATTCCCTTCTTCTGAAACTTTTGAGGAGTCATTGAGTTCTTCTTTAAGAATTTCTTAAATCTTCCGGCCAACATAGCCATATCCTCATCATCCACTGATGAACTTTCACAGACTTCTTCTGAACTTAGGATTATTGCCTTCTTTGCTTCATGCTTTGACTTTTCTTTCTTTTGAAAGTTCTTCATGGAAATCTCATGAGTAATTAGTGAACCTATGATCTCATCATACCTATAAGTTGTGAGATCCTGAGCTTCTTCTATGGCAGTCTTCTTTGCTTACCACTTTTCAGTCAAGCTTTTGAGAATTTTCTTTACTTGCTCCTCTTTTGAGAAGCTTTTTCCCAATCTTTTGAGCTCATTGATGATGTTAATGAATCTTGCATTCATATTTGATATTGATTCACCTTCCTCCATCTTAAATAGCTCATGGAGATGAAGATTCTGGTTTGTCTTGGATTCCTTGACCTTATCAGTTCCTTCAGAGGTCACTTCAAGCTTTTTTCATATTTCCCTGGCACTTTCACATCCTGAGATCTTATTATATTCTATCGCATCAAAAGCACAATGTAGAAAGTTAATTTCAGCTGCATTACTTTGTAATTTCTTTATGTCAGAATCATTATAATTAGTCTTAGGTTTAAGAGAGACAACCCCATCTACAGTGGTTGCAGGTATGTATTGGCCATTGGCTATAACAAGCCATGCATACATATCCTATAACTTTATGAAATTTTTCATTCTATTTTTGTAGAATGTATAATTCTGTCCAAAGAATAGTGGGGTTCTGGACACAGACAGCCCTTCTGGGAGAATCTGTGTGGTCATATTTCCAGGTAAGTGTTTTATGCTATTTTCACCCATATTAGTCTTTTACTCTGGATTAGTTAAATCTGATTTAGAGTTTCTGTTCTGATACTAATTGTAGGATCTAGTAAGGGTGTAAAATAGGTCAGAGGGGGGGGTGAATGACTCTTTTTCGAGTTCACGGTTGACTTCAGAAAGTTGATTCTGAAGTTGCTTCTGAGTAAGGATTTGTAACTCAGAATCCCCTTTTATGTTTTATGTGTTTTAGATGCTGAATAGAATAACACAAAAATAAATGAGCTGATTAAGGAAATGCAAATAACGATTTTTATCCTGGTTCAGCCTCTGCCTAATCCAGTCATTGGAAACTCCAGTCCAAGATTTAATCCACTATTAACTCTTCTTCTGCTGAAGAGTAAACCTTTTACAATGCCTTGACTGAAGTACCCTTCAACAGCCTTTACTGAGCTATACCAATATAGAAGTTCCGTTCTTCTATATCTGAGGCTTTGAGCTTCATCTCTATTAAGCACCTTCCTTACTAGAACTTCACTCCCTTACACTACCTTACCCTCACATTAGTGTAAGTTACAACAATTTAACAAGAATGATTTTTGTGAACTTCTGAACTTTGTTCCAGTCAGTTCAATTCTAAACAGATGAGATTTAGATGTTTGCTATGAGAAGGTTGTAAGCAGATTAAGATTTTGTTTTCTCTTCAGTACTTATGTTAGGATTCGACAACCTTCTCAAATGCTGGAAATCTTCTTTTTATAGAGGGAGAGAATGTTTCCGTTGATATTAGGACCGTTGCTGGAAATACTACCGTTATCTCTCAATCTTGCTTCCGTTAACGATCCGTTAGAGAGCTCATACAAATCTGATCCGCACTGGTGTGTTAGGTTGATTTTGGGGAACACTTTGAGTGGTAGTAGCGGGTGAGATTTGTAGAGAAGTTTTTGTTCTTGATTTTTTAACTTTTGTTTTGTAGTAAGCTAGGGGATAAGGCGCGCGGCGACATTAAATGCAAAATCAGCTTTTTGACTTTTTGGCGCCGAATAACTAGGTTGACCTTTTGCAATCTTTAGAGGGACATATTAAATGATCTGAGTCTTGAGTGTTCCTCTGAGATATGTAGCAACTTCTGAGCATCCGTAGTTCTTTTGACGAAACCTTGCACTTCTGAGGTGACTTCGTTCTAAGCCTTGCTTCTGAACTCAGAACTTACAAAACTATATGATCTTCAGAAACCAACAATTATCTGTAGAAAAGTGGCGAACAAGTTTTTGGCACCGTTACCGGGGAAGGCAAGTGCGTTCTAGAGATCAAATTACCGGAGAATGGGCAAGTATATTTATGTGTCAATAGATTTATTTATTTTGTTTTTGTTTTTAGTTTTAAGTGTTTATATTTTGTTATTGACATATTTTTCTTGCTTATTCATTGAGTTTTTTTTCTAGTGTGTGCATGCAAAGTATGTGTAGTTCGGGAGAAAGTTTGCCGCCTTTCGAATAAAAAATAGAATGATTTGGTAAGAGCAGAAAATGGATAAATAAGAGACAAAGAAGTCCAGGAGTTGGGAGACTCTATTGGCACTTAAATCTCTTATCATTTCCAATATATATAATAGTATATAGTAGTATATTTTTATTTTGTTTTTGTGTGTGTTTTTAAGTTAGTGTTGTTTTAAAATAAAAGAAAAGATCAAAATTTTTGGTTTTTAACATTTCGCACTCGCGACCTGTTTTCGCGCTCGTGAATAGAGTTGTCAAAACATCATGTTTCTATCTAAGTAAAAGTCACGATCGTGACATGTGCAATTTCATAGCAGTTATTGCTGTAACGGTTTTATTTACATATATCCGTTGAAAAAGAAACAAATAATATTTCTTATATATACATAAAACTATTTTCCTAGTTGATTTACACAAATCAATCACTCTTTTTCACAACTTCAATCTCTTGCAAAGCATTTTCTCTGTTTTTCCCGAATCAAAACACAAATCTTTGTTCCAAATTTTTGAATTAAAATTCGAAGCTCCAAAGAAATCAACAGCAACCAAGGGAAAGAGTAAGTTGGTCAATCAACAAACCAAGTATGGATGTCCTTTTTTGATCTATGGTGAAGAAGAAGTTGAGAGATACATGAGGATCAAGAAGTTTGATTTCTAAGGTACACTCTTTTATGATCCTACTTTTGCAATTGACGCTGGAATTAATGCGGAAGTAGAGGAGTATATTTCACTTTTTGGGTTGGAAAGTTTTGTGAACATGCATTTCCCGTTTAACGAGTGATGGGTCCTCGAGTTTCTGGTTACTGTTACGGAAGATGGGAACTTTTTGAAAAGGAAATTTAGGAATGAAGTGGATTTAATTAAGTTGTTTGGTTTAGGAGAAACCTGTGAAGAAATATAAAAGGAAGAAGATTATGATCTAACGAGTATATGGACTGAGTTAACGGGATTGGAGTGATATGATGTCAAAAAATCATCCAACAAGAACATTCGGAGCAACATTCTTCTTTACCTTCACAAGTTTATTTCTCAAAGTCTTTTCTTCCGACACGAGACTACTAAAGTGTCGATGAAAGATTTGGTTATATTGGAGTGAGCCATTTCGCAATTGCGGCTAAAGTTTCCGATGTACATGTGTGAATCCATCACTAATCTCACTACACATAAAAAGGCTAGAGTTGGAGATGCAAATACAATTTGCAAGATTAATTTGGGAGTGAAGAACCAACTGCCATAACGATATAGTCCAGGAGAGAAATTTAATTTTATGGGAGAAGTATACATGAAGAGAGCTGGAATAATTAAAGAAGGAGAAGAGAAATTTACGTTTCTACCGTATAGGGTAAGGGTTAGGAAGTTAAGACCGATAGAAGGATCTACTTCTCGAGAGAACCAATACGATGAAGACATTGAAGATGTTTAGATCGGAAGTAGTGAAATGAGACAAGAATCCGGGAGTACACATGCTAATGAAGATACTTGGAGAGGGAAATTCGTGAAAGATGTTGATCAAGCATTCCTTGATATAACTTCCATACAACAAGATCTTCGTCAACTAACAATATCCAACATAGCTTTGAACAGTAAGTTGAGTTCGTACTTCAGGAAGCAGAATTTGGATATATCACCAAATCCTCGAGATTCAAGTTCGAAAGAATGAAAATAACCGGGGTTCAAATTTCTTTTCTTTTAGTGTTTATTCGTTTATGTGTGTTTAATTTTGTTTTTCATTTTAGTTAAGTCACTCACAATGAGGACATTGTGTTCTTTAGTGTGGGGGGGGGGGGCATTTGTAAAAATTTCAAAAATCCAAAAAAATCAAATAAATTAAAAAAGTTGAAGAATATGAAAATTTTTCATGATTTTGTGTTGTTTATACCTTATCCATACCTATACTATACTAATATATGTTCCAAGGTTATTATGAGTGTTAGGTATTACAAGTTTGATGTTAGTGTAGATTTCGAACAAGTTGTTTCAAGTTTGAGCGCACTTAGAGAGTGTGAGCGTTTTTAGCACAACATTTGGCATTTGGCAAGGATGAGTTTTAAGTAACATTCAAAAACAACATTCCAAGTAAGTTTCGATATATATTTCAATGCAACATTAATTAGTATAAGTTGAATAGTTTTAGTTTAATGCTACCGATAAGTTAGTAGTAGAGTAATATCTAATAGTGTTCTTTCTATGAGTTTTATATGCTATTCTCGAATACGTCCTATAAGTATTGAGTGTGTTTAAAGTGTTCGGAAACTATAGCTATAATACTTTGAAAGTAATCAATAAAGGATGAGGGTATTGAGAGAAAAAAAATCGAAAGAAAGAGAGGATAACCAATGAGTTATGCAAAAGGTGAGGAATGGTACGGAGCATAAACTACAACCATTCAATGGGTGAAAAGGAAAATAGTATAGCATGAAAAATGGGTAAAAAGTACAAATCTGTACTTAAAAAACATATGCTTCAAAGAAAAAAATGAGAGAAAGTGGTATGGAGCATAAAATGCAACCTGTAAAAAAAGAGGAGAGTGGTATGGAGCATAAAACGCAGCCATTAAGAGTGTTTAACATCCTAGGTTACCTAAAAATGCCTTGAGATCAATCTTTTCAAAGCATGCTCCCTTTGTCCTTTATACTTTATACTATACTTGAGAGAAGGAAATATTCGAGCAAGCATATAACGCTTATATGAAGACGCATTTTGGTTGACCCTCCATTAAGAGCAAAGGTAGGCAACTAGACTATATAAATTGCACATTAATAATTTGTGGGAAATTTCATATACTTTACTTGAACTTTGTGAAACGTGGGAATGTGGTACTCATTATGATAGTCTTTCGCCAAATGATGTATGGACTTGAATTACTCTTTTATACACTTCTGTTACGTTTACCTTGAGGACAAGGCAAAAGTTAAGTGTGGGGGTGTGATAAGTATATAATTACACTTATTATCTTGATATTTTCAATCATAAAATGATGTGGTTTAGAGTCATTTCATACTTCATATAAAAGATTTCATGTGGTATGTAGTTGTTTTTGATGCAAGTGCAGAAACTAGGTGAATCTTGGGAGTGAAATGATTAAAGATGGAATTCTATGGAAAAAGAGTGAAAAAGGTGCAAAAAGATGCATGGAATGCAAGGAATTGGCTTAGGATCGAAGTTGTCAAAGATTGGCAAAGTTGAAAAGAAGAACCATGAAGAAAAGCACATGTCACGATCGTGATTCCTATTCACGATTGGACAAATCAAGCCCGTGACTACCTATTGCGATCGTGACTTGTCATTCTTGACAAGTAGAAAGTTACCGACTTATATTCACAATCATGATATGTATGTCATGCTCGCGATTTGTGATGGTTTTGGACAACTCTTCTGAACTTCCAATCGCTGGATAAGAACGATCAACCGCCATCAACTGTCAAATGAAAAGACACCTTTTTGGGGACAATGAAGCCATGAAAAGGTGCCTATCCATTGATGATAAGAATGAATTCTTGCATCCAATCACATTGAAGATGATACAACCCTTCACCAATGGACACGACTCTTCGTTTGGATAAACGTAACCCTTCGTATTCTATAAATAGGGTTCTAATCAACCATTTTCATAGATGGTATGAATGGTAGCAGTGTATAGATGATATAACGTGTATGACATAGATAGAGAGTAGAAGATATAGATTTTGCTAGTTCAAAATGTTAGAGAGAAAAATGTATAAGTGATTCGATTCTTGTTTTGAACACTAGATTTCTCCACATATTCGAGTGATTGTTGTATGAGTCTAATTGCAAAGCACTTATCAATAAAATTCTTCAACATTCATTTGTTCGATATTCACAAAGAATAGCATCCTAACGAAGGTTCTGTACGAGTCGAGACCGAATTCAAAAGTAGATGCAGGAATTGCGGGAATTGACGACTCCCATTAAAGAGTGGAAATGGTTTGATCAACTTTAGCTTTCACTTGCATACCTTACAAATTTACTTTTTTTTCTACTTGTACCTTTCTAATTCGAAGTTTATGATATGTCTATGTATCGTAACGTGTATTTCATCTTGCGTCATTTATATTAATAAAGTTATATGCTTTCAAGTTGACTTTAAGAGTGATTTCGAGGTTAACAAGATTTTGTATAATCACTAGATCTGTGATTTTAACTCTGTTTAGCGAGCCAGCATTTTTGGAGTGGTAACTTGCTAAATATCGCTATGTGAGAGCGACCCATACTAAGCATAATATTGTTGTTATCCAGGTTTCTATAAGTATCATAATTCGTTTACCCTAGATTTAGAAAAGCCATTTCATGTGTTGCTCTGCATTGAATTATAGGATATTTGTGCGTTTAGAATAGAGCTTGTTAAAGTTATCTAGTGTTTGAAACATTCTTGATTATTTTGCGTATTTTACTCTACTATACTTGTTCTTAGGGAATATCTATATACTTTACATCTTCTCCAATCTGTTCATGCATCTATCAATTCCTCAGTTTACCATTCAAAACCTACAACTCATTATATTTTCTTTCACCTCGTAACTCTAATTGATCCTTAGAACCGAATTCCTTCCCCATGGGATCGATATCTTTTAAAACTACATCGCAACTGTATACTTGCACTTATCACAATTTTTCTATTTGATAAGCAATACTAATAACACCTGTTCATATTTAGAACTTTTATATTATTAGTAGAAAAGTGGCGAATAGCAGCCCACAAGCCGCAAGCCCATGCTTAAGGCACAAGGCAAGCCTGCAAGGGCTTGCCTTGTGAATAGATCCGCGAGTCCAAGTGATCCGCACGGCTAACCCGCTAAGTGGGATGTGATATTCCTATCCACTTTATCTTTGAGGGGGAGTCAAACACTCCCCTTTTCCCTATATATAGGCCTCCTCTCTCATTATTCAACACACACTTCAACTCAGCTTTCTCTCTGAGTTCAACATATCTTTCTTCATTCGTTGTGCGAGATTTTTCATGAGTTTCTCTAGATAATGAAGAACTCTTTTGAAAGCTCTTTCTAATTAAGGTGAGCCTTCTCGGTATTATTTTCGAGTGGGTCTTCGGGTGGTCTAGCAGCTACTGTTTACTAACGGGTTTTTCCTCAACGAGTTTTAGTTGGTGAAAATCCATATGGATCAATCGTAGAGGCTATCCTAGTTTTGAAGCTCATGCTAACGAAGTTCTACTGAATTACTCTAAGGGAACACCGCTACCAAAGAAAGAGAAAACACACATCAACTGGTAATGTTCTAAACTTAGGTTTCTTTCATAAGCTTTATAAAACTAAAAGCATCTATGGAACATTTTAACTTAGATTATATCAATCATGGTATGCATAGGAGATCCATAGGTTAATTTTAAGTTTTTAAATTCCACCTTGCAATGTTTGAATGTTCAATTACTGTCTTGATTATGCAGCGAGGGTGTATAAGGAGGTGTTCACTGGGATAAAATACCATCATCCCTTAGATAATCCTGAAACTCTTGGCTTAAGTACTCACCACCTCGATTAGATCGAAGGGTATTTATACTTTTCCCAAGCTGTTTCTCTACTTCAGTTCTAAGCTCTTTAAAGTTCTCAAAACTTTTAGACTTGTGCCTCATAAGGTACAAATAACCATATCGCAAGTAATCGTCGATAAAGGTTATGAAGTTGACAAAATCCTCATGTATCTTAACACTCATTGGATCACATACATCAGAATGTATTATTTCCAAGGTACCAGTGACACGTTGACCCTTTCCTTTAAAAGGTTTCTTAGTCATCTTTCCCTTTAAATAAGGTTCGCACGCCCCATATGATTCCCATTCCATTGGGCCCAAGTCCCCACATTTGTGTAACTTAGTTAAACAAGTCTCATTTATATGGCCAAGATGACAATGCCATAAGTATGAGGATTTCTCATTATCCAATTTTGATTTCTTAACAATGTTCATATTTAAAATTTCAGTTTTAGTATCTAGAACATAAATACCATCAACAGATATTCCACAAGCATAAAGAACATTATCGAATAGAATTTGACAATTATTATTAGAAATAAAATCTCAATTCCCTCTGTTGCTAAATGTATAACAGTAATAATATTATTAGTGACAACAAGAATACAATAGCAATTGTACAAAACTAAAACTAGATAATTTGGCAAATGAAGGCTATATGTCCCTACAATTGTTGCAGCAACCTAGGCTCCATTTCCAGCTCTTAGGTCCATTTTCCACTTTGTAAGCCTCCTATTTTTTCACAACCCTTGCATAGAATTACAAATATGAGTACCAAAACCAGTATCCAATACCCATGTGGACTCATAGGGAACTGTTGAGAAACTCTCTATCATGAATAAACCTGAAGTAGATGCCTTACTTGGCTTCTTCTTTACTTGTTAAGAAATCTGGGCTCTTAACTCGCGTTTATTTAGGCACTTTTCATGAGTCTTCTATTGACCTTAAAAGCCCTAGACTTTCTTATCTTTCAATCCTCAGCAACAAGTTGATTCTCAAGTTCAATTCTAAACTGTATATCATAATATTCTAACAGGTTTACCATCTCGGAAAAATTATAATAATCATTGATACCGTGGAAATCTATTTTGAAATCGTTGTACCTATGCAGTAGACCTTTCAATATAATCTATTTCAAGGCGCCCTGATCATAAGTAACTCCCATTTTCCTTACCTGTTCAGAGTTATCGTAAACAATCATGGTAAACTCAACTACTGATGTGTCAGCCCCTAGACTTGCTGATAACATGAATTTTTTTGGTTCATCCATCATCACAAGCTGCACAATCATACACTCTAAGTCCATATTTTTGCAAAGATGCCTATACCTTGGAAGCATAGTGTTGACCATGAAATTCTTTACGAAATCACAGTCCCTTTTGTGTTTCACGTACTTATCTATTTGATAAATGAAAGTATCTTCTTCGTGAAGTTCGGGATATGGATTATCTAGTACATAATCTAAGCCAAGGATCTTTAGGAACCTCGTCACACACTCGAACCACTCATGAAAATTATCTCCTTTGTAAAACTTGTTGTCAATCGGATATCAGTTTTAGTGTTCATATTCAACCTAGATATAAGATAGAATTTATCTAAACACTAGTATATGTACATACGTTTAATATAAGGTCTTTAATTAAATACATAATTCCTACTATTTTCTCGACATTCAAATAGCCCATTCAATTTAAATTCGTGAAATTTGGTCAAACTAATTTTCCTTAGTATGTACTATCCATAGCCACTCATCGCAACTCCCGCTATAGCAGGTCAAGCCATAACAAGACAACCATGGTTGGAACTCGTCCATTTGCATCCCATGCAATTGCTAATCCATTTGAGTTCTTTTTCTTGAGACGTGCGTACCCAATTGCATGACTCCTCAAATGTGTCCCCAATCTAGCATTAGCTCCAATGATATGGATAACTAACCCATTTTCGTTAAGGAATTAACCCCATTTAGTCTGATGACCAAACACATGTTAAAAGAAAGCATATTTTACATGTTCTTACATCGGTTAATAAGGTTTGCATCATGACTTATGATGGGAAGATAATCTACCGCCTTAATATTGTTGTAGGGATTTTATTGGTGCTGTTAGTCTCACCCTAGTCTAGGTCTTAAATGATGGATATGATTATTACTAATAATTTTGATTTATTTAGAGTTTTTAACTCTAAGGGAACGTTCTCAAGACTGGTACATCATAATCATTCCATTAAGCCAAGACTCCACATAGCATGTAAAGCAAACAAGGTCCATGTTTAAGTTCTTGCAACTATAAGTTTTAATTTAACAACTTAAACCATGCTTGTAAAAACATATGCGGAATCCAGTTCCCATACTAGAAATTAACTAAGTCATAAAAACCCCTTAGGTACACTTGAATCTAATACCGATAGAGATTTCCAGATAGGAGAGGCCCCCTTAAAGTGAATGAGCATCCAAGTCTAATCCTTGCCAAAATAATCATGGGCACTTCGATTTGTTGTACCACGGATAACTATGATTTAAAGATTTCATTCTTTAATTGAGTGAAGTACAGGATGAACCTCAATTTAAATCATTTACACGTGTGGTGAAACATTGTTAATTTATATGATAATCACCTAGACAATGTTTGAGCAAAACCTTAATCTAGTTATCACATTATTTTCTATAACAGGAATTGAAATCTAAGTCATGCATAGCATACTTTAATCAATTCATAGAAAATACCAATTTCAACATATTATAATCAATCATGCATAGTATAAGGCAAGCTCTGATACCACTACTGGTTAATCAAGATAGAAATTGAACATGCAACATTGCAAGAAGGAATTTCAAAACTTAAAATTAACCCTAAAGGATCTCCTAAGCATGCCATGATT
This sequence comes from Euphorbia schlechtendalii, assembly GCA_949673415.1. Lineage (NCBI taxonomy): Eukaryota > Viridiplantae > Streptophyta > Magnoliopsida > Malpighiales > Euphorbiaceae > Euphorbia > Euphorbia schlechtendalii. The sequence goes on along the minus strand of CATIWQ010345247.1, from coordinate 13,982 downwards.
GATAAAATCTAAGTTGAAACGTTTTATAGATGCTAATAGGTTTATAAAACTTATAAAAGAACCCTACCATCTAAATTAAGAACATTACCAATTGATTAGTGCTTCTCTCTTTTGGATACGGTATTCCCTTAGAGAAATTTGGTAAAACTCTATTGGCACTAGCCTCTAAACTAGGATAGCCTCAATGATTGATCCACACAGAGCTTCACCGACCAAAACCTCTGCTGAGGTAGAACTCGTTGGTAACAACTGCTAGACCGCTCGAAGACCAACTTGAAAATATTAACTAAGAAGGCTCACTTAAAAATAGGAAGAGACTTCTAAAGAATTCTTCGTCGCTTAGAGAAACTCGTGGAGGATCTCTCAAAATCTTGCGAAGAAATGATGTCGAACTTAGAGAGAAAAGCTGAGTTGAAGTATGTTAAAAGGAGGAGAAGGGATGCCTATTTATAAGGAGAGGGGAGTTTAGAAATGTGGGATGGGAAAATCCCATCCTACAAATAGGCTCAAACGCGCAGATCCTTAGGATCCGGGGGTTGACCCACCGCACAGCCTGCTTATGTAGGATGTGTGCTACCTCCAGAAGGCAAGCCCTAACAGGCTTGCCTTCTACCGCAAGCTGGGCATGCAAGCCTTCCGAAAAACCTAGATTGCTCACTGCTCTAGTGGGCCTGCTGCCCGCTAACGCGTGCGAGCTTAACCCACGCGCTAGCAGCCCAAGAGCTTTTTAGCTCATGGGGCCCCACTCTCAACAACCCGTATTTGTTTGGGGTCCACTCGTAACGGGAATAATTTCCTTACTTCGCTTAGTGCAATATTCCTAATTTTTTTCCTTTAATCCTTTCAATTATTAATTTAGTTTAACCAATTAATAATTCATCCAGCGAGTTCGATAACCTTAATATTCTCGGCATTAACCCAATCTATAGGTTCTTTACTTAGTATTTAAAGCCAAAAGTGTGTGACCTCATAGGATCCCGAGTATAGAGCTGCTAGAGGTTAACCTAAACTTGGTTTCCAATTGGGAACATTTAAGCTCAGTGTTCTAGACTGATATGGAACCCGATAACTCTAGAAGATCAAATGGGCTTTCTAGAAAATGTGTATGATCCCCCAATACTCGTAACATCACGTACCTATGACTTGATCCAGTTCTGCAGTAGTAACCAATACAATACACTACTTCCATCAGGTTAAGTACCATCCATTTTATTGAGCTCGGATTAAGCTTTAGCTCATGTAATAGCCGTAGCTATCTTGGAATCAAACTTTTTCACAAAGAGCAACCATCGCCATAATGTATCAAGATTGACTAAAAACCCGTTTTATCTATCTTATACTCTGATTAGAGGTTTATGAGTGTGTCTCTTCAACAAGAGGCCCTAAGGTACATCTCCCATTATATCCCTATATTAGGAGCGATGGATCCCATCTTGACTACTCGGCTTACCAACATATGATCATCACTATACCCACAGTCACCCGTATCATCTTAATCATAAGGGTATGAATAAGTATGACCTAAAGTATAGCAACTCCTATATAGGGTAACCAGTATCTGAGGTTTGTGGATACTTGTATCGCTACTGCAATAAGACATGACACCAACACACGGATATATTATTTCTGAGTGTCTATCTTATAGTGGTATTCAATGTATTACCTGAATACATTCATGTGTTAACTCAAGGTATCACCTTTAGTTCATGAGATTGGTTGCTTCGATCTAATCCAAGGAGTAAGCCAACACATGCTAGTCTGTTCGCTTCATTGATGTCTAGTCTTAATGAAACTATGATTATGGATATTTAGACTATTTATAGTAACATGTATGTGCAGTTCTCACACCACATAGCTCCCACTATGTCCTTACACTTTTACGATATGAAGTAGTCACAGACTTGTCTTATCAATGTGCATATACAATACCAAATATATATTATACTAGCGAGATACATAAATTAAACAAAAGCACTGATAAATAACAAAGATGCCTTTATTGTTATTAATAATAATATGAAGCTCTTTGTATATTATAACAAATTAAGATATATCGTCCTAATTATGTCTAGGGCATACATCATGTCTAACATTAATGGCTCCATTATTTTTAGTATCATTAGCTAAAAGTTGACCAATTATCCTAATTCTACAAAACTTCTTGGTGTGACCCTTTTTGTCACAGGAAAAAAATATATTCCCTTTTAATTTACTAGACTCATATTTTGACATTTTTGTAGTGTTAGGATAAGTATATACTGTGTTAATAGTTTGATTAGCAAGATGTTTACCCTTAGACTTGGACTTGCTTTTTCCTTTTTTACCTTTTACATACACACCTTCACCATTTTGACTCTTAGATTTAGATTCAGACTTAGTTTCAAGTTTCTTCATTTTTAAAGCATAATATGTCATCTATATCTAAATGTTCCCTACCATATTTCAAAGCTTCCTTTAAACTAGTAAAATTTTTAGGTTTAGAGTTAAGAAGTAAAATGATTGATCATGATCGGAAAATGTAAATTTAGCACTTGAAATCTCAATTACAATATATGAAATTCATCATAATTTTCCTCCATACTCTTATTAGAATTCATTTTAAAAGAAACAATTGTTCTTTTAGAAAAGTTATCCTAGAAGTATTAGTGGTCATGAAAATGTTAACAAGTTTAGTTATAATAGTTATAGTAGTGTCTTGAACCCTAACTCTTCTAAGAAAACTATCAGGCAAATTAAGAATTACAGTAGAGTAGGAAGTATTCATGGCTTCCTCTTTCTGTGCTTCAGATATAGTTTAAGGAAGTTTATCCTTGATAGCTAATGCCTTGTGACATTAAAACAACTTCAACCTTTTGCTTCCAAATAGAGCAATAATTTTTACCATCAAATTTACTCAAAGACACTTTACCTTTGACAATATTACAAATAAACAAAGAAAAACCTTAAGGTAAACTAAGAGAATTGAGAATAAGATAAGAAAGTTTAAGGCTCTAATAGTTCTATGAGTCTTAATCTCAGAATAGAATGGAGATGAGAAACAACTTAAAGAAAGATACAAATTAGAACACATTATGTGAATTTCAAAAATCAAAATTTTTCTAATCAAATTGCAACAATCAAACATGGGCAACGTTGAAAGATTACCTTAATTCTCTATATTCTTAAAATCCTAAACTCAAGAAAATAAACGAGATAGGCAAAAACAACAAGATAATAAGATAGTAGAATTAAAATAACAAAGAAACAAGTCAAACTTAACATATAATAAATCCAGGGCTTCCTAGCCATGCCATGAACTAAAGGGAAGGATCCATGCATGCATAGGGTCCTAAATATATTTTTTAAGCATTAAGAACAATGAAATTCCTTACCAAATATCCTTGATTTAGAGGGCCTTCTTCTAACATTTAATTTATCAATTTAAAAGAAGAAAAAGGAAAAATAAATACAGAGATTGACACCAACTCAATTTTGAGTTATTCTAATAACAAAGGATATCAATTAACTAAATAACTGTACATAAGATAGTATAATTTTTGTGGTTTACCTTACCGATAGGTTTTCAACTATCCTTGAGAGTCCAAAGAGTTTCCCCTTCCAGTTTCCCCAAGAAAGATTCCATAGCAAGCAAGAAAATAAAAAATTGAATTAGTGAAAGTTACCGTAACCCTAAACAATTAGAAGTAATTTGTTCGTGACTCAAAATCTTTGAACAAGACTAAAGAAAGCAATTTAAAGGAGATTTTATAACAATCTTGAAATACTGAATTAGAGGATTTTAAACATGCCATCATGCAAAATAAAACTCAGATTAATCACATAAACATGTAAAACCCAGACCGCTAACATTAAATCACGAAAGATATAATCTGAAACTGAAATCATCGAACGCAAACTCTATATCTAAGCACGCAACACTTTGATACCACATGTTATACTTTAAACCGTACTTAAAAACATACAAATATTCTAGAAAACATATAAGCTCGAGCATGCGTTCAACAGAAAGTTAAAAACACATAAAATAGATAACAAAAGTAGTTTTTAAGTTTTTCCCCTTGATGATACTAGATATCATACTTAAAGGGTACCTCAACTGGTGAAGGGTGCAAAATAGCTTTATTAACGGTGTCGCAAAAGACCAAGTAAAGTACATATCAATTACAGGCCACAAAATCTTTAAGGAACTCAAAGAGTCATGAAAGCAGAAGAAGATAAACCCAACACAGAACAAAGCCCCAAATCTTAAGCATAAACAGAGAATAGAAAGGTTAACTAAAACCCTTGAATCTTCTGAATTATTAAAACCATGTTTATAAAGGCTTCAAAGCAATGACCACCATTTGAACAAAAGATCAACAATGTTGGCCAAACAATCATAGATCAAGATAAAGTGATGGGAACAAAATTGAAGGGGCTAAGAAAAGTGGAGTAGATAAGATCACATATAAGGTTTATGTTTAGGAAGGAAAAAGTTTTTTTTTATCTCAGTTAAGGTAAAGCACCGAGTTTAGAACGGGACACAAGTTAATGAGCTGTCCGTGTTTGAGCTCCTTCAATTGGGCTTGAAACAGGCAAGGGGCAGTATCCCAACATGTCAATTTTACCTTTATTTCATGGGAATTGAAAATGATAAAAATAATAAAATATCTAATCATCTTTCAAAAGAGCAAAAATCATATGGTGACACCTATTTAAAAAAGAGAGACTAGTATTTCCTATTTTGATGCCCGATAGACATGCGGATAAATTAAACTGAAACCAATCAATTCAAAAGAAAAGAGATGTTCAAACTTACCGTAGATTTTATAAAAATTTATTTCTTCTAATCAAGTTTAAGTTTTATTAGGTTTATAATTTCATTTTCTTTGTAAATTTCATACTTTTTATTTTAAAATAAAAATAATATTTTATAATTAAAATAAATTTTTTATTTAATATACCGAGTTTAAAAGTCATAATTTTTTCAATAAATGTTTAATTTTTATATTTATTAGTTTTTCCTTTTTAATGTTATTAAAAGTTGGTTTAAAAAAAAAAGTTATTAAAAGTTTAAATACATTAATTAATATTGCACAAATCAATTTATCTTTAATTTTTATTTTGCAATCCGTAATCCTTTCCTTTTTTTCCAGTTGGTTGCTCAATCCTTGTATAAAAAACTACAGTAAATAAACAAAGATGATGATTGGTATAATAGTGAATAATTAAGAAAACAATAATTGGTGAAAATTAGTTGGATTGTCAATGTGGAGTAGGCAGACAATAAATTAATTATAAAATATTTGGTTGAAAAAAAGAATATATATAAAACGGGCACCTTTTACTCATTCCCATAACAAATCAGAAATATGGAAATACATTTTGTGTAATAGCATGCAATGGTGCAACGGGAGTGTGTTGCTTGCACTATTGTAATTACTGGACAAAATGTTATACATAATTTAGTAAACATTATTTTCCTCTCTGGTACCTTGAACTTTTCATTCTGCAAAATCAAAGGATGCTTTCATACCCAATTATTTTTTTAAGGGCTTAGTCCATTTAAAACCCCTATTTTATTTTTCTCTGCATTTTCAAAAATTTCAAATAGTCGTAACTTTCAAATAGTGCACCGGCTTGTCTCCTCAATATCATATATCAAATACCGGTTGGTTTGACTTTTAAAAAATGTCATTTTTTTACTTTTCTTTATGTAATCAGATTTTGATATATGGCATTGATGAGATAAAAGTAATTCACTTTTACAAGTTCATGGGGATTTGATATTTAGGGACAAGTTCATCATAATGTAAGCAACCTTTTACTTTTTAATAACTTTATACTTCTTAATTTCTATCTTAACTTCATTTTTTAGTCTCTTTCGTAATTAATACAAGGGTAAATTAGGAAAAAATTGTTAAATTTTGCATTGATATTTTAAAATAACAAACAAAATAGAAAATGAAATGTAGAGTAATATGACAATCTTTCGATACTGGCTTGAGTAATGATTAAGATATTTCACTGCTTAATTAATATATTTAGTAAAATTCAAATACAAAAATTTTATGTCCAAGCTTTGGTAGTTGGTAATGCGAGTTTGTGACCATGTGCGGCACTACTATGATGGAACATAGCCATTGCTCAAATGGTTGAATTCAGTGTAACTTGTTAAGTTATAAAACTAGATTAATGAGTTCAATGCATGCAATACCTCTACAACTTGTTCAAAATGGACAATTGTCAACCTTAACTTTCAAATGTGTAAGGTATTTCCTTGAACTTGTTTAAAATACCACCATAACCCTTTTTGAACAAATGTGGATTATATTGATGCATTAGATGAGTAACACTAACCCAAAACCCTCAACCCTAAACCCTAACCTAAACATTAACCTTAAACACTAACCCTAACTTAAACCTTGACCCTTAACCCTAAACCCTAACTATAAAATCTAAACTCTAACCCTAACCCCTAACACTAAACCCTAAACTTTAACCCTAACCCTAAACCCAAACCCCTAACACTCAAACCTAAACTTTAACCCTAACCCTAAACCCTAACCCCTAACACTAACCCTTACCTTAACCCTAAACCCTAGACCTAAATACCAAGTCCTTAGGGTTGGAGTTCACATTCAACCTCATCCTTCACCTTCTTTACAAATAACTAATAAATCAATATAAAGGAAATAATGGGAGATTTTAGAGGAAATCGTAAACCTAGAGAAGTGGATTCACGGCTACGGGGTAAGTCTTTGAGTTCTTAGAGTACTACCTATGTGATTTTACATGTTTTTGTTGTGATTTTGGTTATTGTTGTTTTTGTCTGAAAGTGACATCAGTAGAGACATGACTATGTCATTACCAACATCATGTGAAGTTGTTAATGAAATCACATAACAACAGTACTAATATTGTGATGTCGTTGCGGACGTCACTTCTGGACAATATCTTGGTTAATGTCTTTTGCTTTATTTTATGTTCAAGTGCTTACGTGGTGATCTTTCAGATTTTAAATCTAAATTATACAGTAACATAGAAAAAATTTAAAACACTGATCAAGACTCAAAATTATTTCGAATATGGATGGTTGAAGTTAGTACCCCTTTATGGAGATACATTCACTTGCTAAAACGATCTGTCGATCGGGATGATTTTGAAAGCAACTATTTTATGTTTAGGCCTAGGTTTACACTCTTATTTATATTATGGAAGTATTAGGAACACCCACGAAGGAAACTCAAGTTCCCGGATAACCGACCCAACAATATTTACATGTCGTGTTTCTAGTAATAAAATGAGCAACATACTTGTATATAAATGAATCGATATTATAAGAGAAGTGTAACAAGCATTTTGTTATTTTAACTTGACCACACGGGTTTTATGAATATCAATTTTAACCAATCTTATTTGTTACACTCATGTATACTTGTGATATGAAAGATCTCTTGTCCTTACTTTTGTGGATATATGTAGATTAGGTTAGATGCATGCTAGGATTTATTTTCCTTCAGGTATCCCACTTATTACCATTTGTTAGATTTTGATGTATTATAGGTGATTGTATCCCTAAATTATCAATGTATTTAGGCAATTTGTATCGCTTATCCAAATATGTAATTAACCCCCATAGATTAGACACATTTACTTTTCTACGTGTTCACTTTCTCACACTTTACTTATTTATCGCTTTCTTCATGCGCGCTAAAAAACCATATAAGACCCAAATACATATAATAAATTAGAATGTTATAAAGGTGGTTAGCATATATTATAATTTAACTAATATAACAATGAAAAAGGTGTTAGACATGATGTATGCTCTAGAGGCAATTAGGGTGATATGTATTTATTAGTCACTAATGTACAAACAATTTTGGATTATTGTTTATCAATAATAAGGTACCTTTATTATATATTAATGATTCTTTCTAATTACGTAACTCGTTGGTATTATATATGTGGTATTATGTATGTATATATATTCATTGATATTATAAGACAAAGTCCCGGATTATTTCATACCGTGAAAGTGCAAAGACATAGTGGAAACTATGTGGAGGGAACTGCACACATGTGTAATTATGAAAAGTCTAAATATTCTTAATCATAGTTTCATTGAGAATGGACATCAATGAAGCACACAGACTAGCATGTGTAGGCTTACTCCTTGGATTGAATCCAAGCAGCCAATCTCACGAGATGAAGTTGGTACCTTTAGTTAACACATGAATTTATTTATGTTATACATTGGAGATCGCTATTAGATAGACACTCGGAAAGAACTATATCCATGTGTTGGTTTCATGTCTTATTGCAGTAGTAGTACGAGTATCCTCAGACCTAAGATGTTGGTCACCTTGTGCGGAAGTTGCTATACTTGGGTTATACTTATACATACCATAGTGATTAGGATGATACACGTGATTACGAGTATAGTGATGACCTTTTGTTGTTAAGCCGAGTAGTCAAGATGGGATCCAGCACTCCAGATATAGTTGTTGGTTAATCAAGAAAGTAATTGAACATGCAATCGTTGCAAGGCGGAATTTCAAAAATTAAAATTAACCTAAAGATCTCCTAAGCATGCCATGATTGATATAATCTTAGTTAAAACGTTCCATAGATTCTTTTAGGTTTATAAAGCTTATAAAGGAAACCTAGCATCTAAGGTTAAAGCATTACCAGTTGATGCGTTCTTTCTCTCTCTTGGTTACGGTGTTCCCTTTGAGTAATTTGGCAGCACTTTGTTAGCACAAGCTTCCAAACTAGGTGAGCCTCTACGATTGGTCCACACGGATCTTCACCGACCAAAACCTCATTGAGGAAGAACCCGTTAGTAAACAGCAACTGCTAGACCACTCGAAAATCAACCCGAAAATAATCAAGAAGGCTCACTTAAGAAAGAGCCTTCAAAAGAATTCTTCGATTGTTTGAAGAAACTCGTGAAGGATCTCGCACAACAAAAGAAGAATAGGAAGTCGAATTCAGAGAGCAAATATGAGCTGAAGCTATTTTCTGGTGTGAATAAAGAGAGGAGATCGAGGCCTATATACGGGGAGTGTTTTACTCCCCTCAATAACAAGATGGGATGGGAACTTTCCCATCCCATCTAATTGGGTTAGCAACCCGCGGGTTAAACCCGCGTAGGTTGCAAGGGCTTACCTTGCTTTACCGCAAGCCTAAGCTTGCGGCCCATGCAAGCGCTGCTATGGGTAGCGGTTGCGAGCTAGTAGCATGCTAGCGGTCCACTATCTTTTCAGCTCGTAGGGCAGCCGCCAAAGCCCCACTTCGAACAACCAGCATTTGTTTGGGGCCCACTCGCAATGGGAAAATTTCCCTTGCTCTGTTCTGTGTAATTTTTCCCTTTTTCCTCTTTATTTTGTTTAATTTTTAATTTGGTTCAATCAATTAATAATTCTTCTAATGAATTCGAAAACTTTTATTTTCAGCATAAACCCATTCTATAGGTTCTTTACTTAGTCTGATATAGACCCAAAGTGTGTGACCTCATAGGATCCAAAAGTATTGAACCGCTAGAGGTTAACCTAAACTTGACTTCCCATCTGGGAACCTTTAGGCTTAGTGTTCCAAATCGATATGGAACCCAATAGCTGGATGATCTAATGGCTTTCTAAAAAAGGCGTATAATCCCCCGTGCTTGTGACTTGATCCGATTTTGCAGTAGTAATCAATACAATACACTCCTTCCATTAGGTTAAGTACCATCTAGTTTATTAAGCTCGGATTAAGTGTCAACTCATGTATTACCCGTAGCTATCCTGGAATTAGACTTGTTCATGAAGAACACCCTCGGCTATAATGTATCAAGATTGACTAGAAACCCGTTATATCAATCTTATACTTTGATCAGAGGTTTATGAGCATGTCACTTCAACAAGGGGCCCTAAGGTACATCTCCCATTATATCACTATATCAGGAGCGATGAATCCCATCTTGACTACTCGGTTTACCGACATGTGATCATCACTATACCCATAATCATCCTTGTCATCCCAATTGCTAGGGTATAAATAATTTTGACCTAAAGTATAGTAACCCTTACAAAAGGTAACCAGTATCTCAGGTTTGAGGATACTTGTGCTGCTATTGTAATAAGACATGACACCAACACATGGATATAGTTATTTCCGAGTGTCTGTCTTACAGTGGTCTCCAATGTATTACCCGAATACATCCACGTGTTAACTCAAGGTACACTATACCACAGATGGCCTATTGCAACAACGATAAAATGTTGCCTAAAGTGCCAAAAGTGTTGAGAAAGCACTTGTCGCAATACTTTTCGACGATTAAAGTTGTTGGTGATGCTTCCCTTGTGAAAAATCATTTTCGCATTACTTTTTTTTCTCCCAATGCCAAGAAAAGTGTTGCAACAAGTGACTTCTCATAACACTTTTTTCGTACTTGCAACTCTTTATGTTTTGTTGTAAAAAATACCCTTCGCCGTCAACGTTAATGTCTGCTAGTTTTTTTCCTAACACTTTTGTTGTTTTCTCGCAACACTTTTATTATAACACTTGTAGCAATTTTGCAACGCCTTGTCTAATTTTCGCAACACTTTTTATTATAACACTTGTAGCAATTTTGCAACACCTTGTCCAGTTTTCGTAACACTTTTTAAAACAGTTATGCCGCATTTGAAACACTCTTTGCTCTTATTGCAACACATTTGTAAAACACGTTATTGAACTTCCGCAACACCATGTCGAGTTATTGCAACACTTTTTACAAACACTTCACTGCACATTAGCAACACTTTGTCCAGTTATTGCAACAGTTTTACAAAACACTTGATGGTGCATTCACAACACATTGGTGGTTTTATTGCAACACATTTTACAGCCACATTATATATTACACAAATACCTAATAAATTCACAATAATATAATGCTCCAAATTAAATGTCAACATATGCATTCATAAGTCTAGTCCTGTAATCCATCACAATAGCTAATTCATAAAGTAGTCACAAGACATACATATATAACTAACTTAAAGTTGTACAGACATAGTTACGACACACTCCTAGTCAAAGCATTGTATTCAACAAGTGTATAAATTTAGCATCATAAGTTACACCATTTAGTTATCACAATAGTCACTAGACACATCACCAACAGTAACAGTTCCAACATCACAAGCAACAAAATTTATAATGGCATCCAAATTAATGTTAAGATCAGTATTATCAGCTGCAATTTGGTTCACAATCAAAACAAGGTTTTCCCTCACCTTGAGTTTCACAGTCTCCTCCACATTTAGTTACAACTTATCTTGGACCTTCACCACCAATTCATCAACACTCATGGCAGGTAGATGTGATGAACTACTATCTCCTTTCTGCACTTTGTTTGGTAATGCACGCTTACCAACAAGCCATGTTGGTCCATGAGATGATTCCCCAGCCATGAGCGCTTGTTCAACGCTGTCACTATTTGTACCCAGATTCATGCACATATTCTCAAGAGTATGCTAAAAAAATTTAGAAGTCATTAATATTACAATCACAGATTGATAATAAATTGGATTTAAACTTTAACTAATGAGCCATAGCTTCATTAATTTTACAATCACAAATTGATAATAAACTGGATTTAAACTTTAACTAATGAGCCACACAAAAGATTGAACTTTAACTAATGGGCCACAGAATCATTAATATTACAATCATAGATTGATAATAAAATGGTTTTGAACTTTAACTAATGAGCCACACAAAAGGTTTAAACTTTAATTAATGAGCTACAAATTCATTAATATTACAAGCATAGATGCATAATTAACTGGATTTACAATACAGTTATTGCTAGTAACAAATTCAAGTTTGATTAAACAGTGACATAACAACAACAATTTGGTTTTTTAGTTATTTATCAATCAAGCCAGGGACTAAAATATCAGCATGCATTTCGAGTTCCAATACATAAATCAGAAACAAATCATAAAAAAATCCTATAGCCCCTTAATTGAGAAACAAATCATAAATACTATAGCTCATGGACTTACAATTTTACTCTTTATTGCATCTGATTCCAACTAGTAATTACGACCTTGTTTTCGTTTATGGGTCGCAATAAACATTTCAGCCTTTGAAGGTTCTTTCCCGTCGTTTTACAATTTCTAGCAGAAATGAAATTAGCTTAATAAATGTGTCTCTAAATCAGAAGTAATAGTAATTATCAGAAGTAACAGTACCAATTGGTGGTTGACTTAGGTAAAACTTGTTGAGCCCATAGTGTATGGATTAACATTCTTCCTCCAATTCGTAGCATTTTTTCAGTTTGGGCCTATGATGGTGGCACAGGTTATAAACTAAAAATGGAAATTCATAGGGAATATAGATTTTAAGTCATTGAAATGTCCCTTAACTTTTGGAACATTCCAATATTTAAGGTAATCGTCGAACTCTTCAATTGTAATGGCGTTAGGCTTATTCTTCATCCTATCCTTGTCATTATCATAAGCAGTGAAATGTTCTTCCTTGATACAGGACTTGCTCACCTTCCAAGAATCACATATTACTTTCATTACCCAGTTTTTTATCATTCATCGATATCGTACTTTGCCTAAAATATTTATAAGTTTCAGGGTAATATATATAACATATAACTGAAAATAAAAATATGAAGAACGTATACTAACCTTCACATATCCCCATAGAATTTCCTTATCTGGAACCTTATGCCAACTTACATGATTGATGGCCACATATTCCCTACCTAAGGTTCCTAAGAACAAGCTGAATTATGAAATGAGTTTTTTTATCATCAGAAATAGGTTGGAACTTGTCATTGTCAGTTATTATCTTTCTCTCTTTCCTTGCATGTATGCTATCCATCTTAGTTTTACCTCTCCCTTTTCTTTTATTACTTTCATCTTCAACTTCATTTCTTGCTAACAATTTAACATTGTCAAAGTTAATTACATGGAACAAACTACCAGAAAGTACATAAAATTATATATTTAATAATTTTAATAACCTTGGGATTCAGGTTGAGATTCAGGTTGGGGCTGATTGGCAACTTCTTTTCCCTTCTTCTACTCCTCCCGTAAAGCTAAATATGCAGACATATCCCCAAGCTTCCTTTGCGGCTGTATTGGTTCAGTAGACTCTGGATTGACAACTGGTTTAGTAGACTCTGGAATGATAGACTCTGGAGTCTAACAATATAAGGCGTTGGTTGAGATGTTGCCTTATGATTCTCCTTGCAAATATTTATGTTAATAAATTAGTAAAAAAACACAACATTGAAGTACTTAACCTTTAAAGACTGATTAAAACACAAAACTTAAATTAAGTAATTACTTAACTTTTAATCGTTAAGTAATTAAATTTCAGATATCAATACCAAAATTTTTTTGCCAATAACTTCAATTTCATATATTACCAATTTTGAAATCTTTCGTTGCTGTGACCTTGTATTTCGGTTGAACTACAGGCTGAGATTTTTTAGGCACCATACACCTTGCATTTAAACAAAATAAAAAAATCAAACAATGAAGCGAAAGCAGCAACTGATACACTAAAAGACTGATTGTAAAATTTTCCATGGCATACTAAATGGTATGAGTTTCAATTTCAAATATACGTAATTAGAAAACAAAACCTTTGAGGCAGCTTTCTTGACAGCATTGTTACTCGTCATTGCAGACTTCCCCTTACGCTTTTAAATCATAAAATAAGGCATGTTGTAAGTAATACTAAAAAACGATGACAAGTCATTCATGAAGGAAAACTAATAAAGGTAAACTGCCATAACAAGTTAATTATATGTTTCTTCTCCACCAAAACTGGAGCATTTGAAAAACTTGATTGCGATCGGGTCGTGCGTTGACTTGTGGCATGCTGCTTATACAACCTCTCCCTTTCCTGCATATAACATATCACTTTATAAAAGTACAAATTATGCAAATTTTAAAAAAATGAACACAAAGCACACAGCTTTGCATGATTATCAGATTTTTCAC
>CATIWQ010345181.1:0-13996 GCA_949673415.1 Euphorbia schlechtendalii | reverse complement strand
AATGAAAGATTGATTTCCAGACCATTAAGTTTGTTGATGAATTCGATGAATTGCTTATCCTCATTCTTCTTCTTCATTCTTTGTGGAAATGGTGGTTGAGGGGGATTAACCTTTTCAGATTTAGGTTGTTCATCCACTCCTACTTTATCATTGGATTTACTAGGATAATCATCCGGCACTTCAACAACATCATTAGCAAGCATACCCGAAGAATCTAGTTTATCTAGAAATTTACCACTACGAAGGTCTATAGCATGCACATTTTCCTTAGGATTTCCTTATGTGTTACTAGGTAAATGGCCTTTTCCTCTAGATGGAATAGCACTCACTAATTGTCCAACTTGTATCTCCAAATTATGAATGGAAGATGATTGATTCTTAAACATTTGATCCATCTTATTCTCTAACTTCTTGTAACATTCCTTAGACTCTGATTGCTTATTACAAACTCCTTCCAGAAACTTATCTATCTTACTTGTTAATTGCCCTATTCTATCATGACCCTGAAAATTCTTTTGTTAATTATCACCATACTTCTAATTAGAAATGATATAATTATTTCCATTGTTACCATAAGAATTCCCTTAACTTTGAACATAACTTAATTGCTCCCCTACACATGGGTTAAAATTACACTCAAAAGCAATGTGTCCTATTTTGCCACAATTTTAACATGTCAAAGGGTTACTCTTATTTATATGCATATTATCTATCTTATGAGATAATGAAGATATTTGCGCTTGCATAATAGAAATAGGGTCTAATTCATTGAACTTCTTAACTGAACTAGAAGATGTATATGCAGCATGCAAATGAGTAGGAGTAGTAGTACTTACTTGTGCTCTCTCCACCGACCACATACTATTGTTATTTGCCATATCTTCCAAAAGATCAAAGGCTTCTTGACTAGTTTTCTTCAGAAGAGATCTTGCAGCCATAGCATCTATCGCTCTTCTTGTTGCATGATTTATTCCATTGTAGAAAGTTTATAGAATCACATTCTGGGGTAAACCATGATGAGGACAAACTCGCTGAAGTTCCTTACAACGTTCCCCGGCTTTGTATAAGGATTCACTATCCTTTTGCGTGAAGGAAGTGATTTATTTAATGAGTCTTGCGGTTTTGGCTAAAGGAAAGTATTTAGTTTGAAAGGCTTGGGCTAATTGATTCCAAGTGGTGATTAAATTTGGAGGTAATGAATTCAACCAAACTTTCGCTTTAACACGGAGCGTAAATGGAAATAAGCGAAGTTTAACTGCTTCATCAAGAACATTGGGCATTTTGAAAGTATCACAGACTTCTAGAAAGTTTGCAATGTGAGCATTCAAATTTTCATTAGGTAGACCATAGTATTGCACATTATTGTTGATCATTTGAAGTAATGTTGGCTTGATTTTAAACTGATTTGCATTAATTGGTGGTCTAGCAATTCCCTAATTATTACCGTTAATGGTTGGAATGACATAATCCATAAGCCTTGGTTGAGGTCGATCAACATTTTGTTGTTCATCATCAGCCATCCTTCTTCTTTGTCTCTCATTTATCAATTTTCTTCTCCTACCAAATAGTTCTATTTCTAATTCGAAAGATGCCAAACTTTCTCCCAAACTATGCGTACTTGGCACGAACATGCTAGAAAGAAAACTCAATGAATATGCAAGAAAAATGTGTTAGTAACAAAATATAAATACTTAAAACCAAAAAAAAAAAATAAAAATAAGTAAATCTATATAGTTGCCCATTCTCTGATAATTTGATCTCTAGGACACACTTGCCTTCCCCGGTAACGACGCCAAAAACTTGTTCGCAAGATTTTGAGTATACTCGTTCTGAAAGGCTTATCCCTAACAACGACACCAAAAACTTATTCGCCACTTTTCTACTGATAATATAAAAGTTCTAAAAATGAATAGGTGTTGTCAATACCGCTTATCAGATAGAAAATTAATGATAACTGTAAGTATATAGTTGCGTTGTAGTTTTGAAATGTATCGATCCCACAGGGAAGGAATTCAGTTCTAAGGACCAACTAGAGTTACGGAATAAATGAAATAAGATAAATTATAGAGTTTGGATGATAGACTGATGAATAGATAGATGCATGAACAGATTAGAGAAGATGTAAATTATATAAATATTCCCTAAGAACAAGTATAGTAGAGAAAAACATGCAAAATCGTCAAGAATATTTCATACACTCGGTAACTTTAACAAACACGGTTCTAGATGCCCAAATATTCAATAATTCACCACAGAGCAACACATGAAATAACCTTTCTAAATCTAGGGTAAATGAATTATGACATTTATAAAAACCTGGACAATAATAATACTGTGCTTAGTACTGGTCACTCTCACATAGCCATATTTAGCAAGTTACCACTCCAAAAATGTTGGCTCACTAGTCAGCATTATAATCACAGATCCAGTGATTATACACAATCTTGTTAACCCCAAAATCACTCTTAAAGTCAACTCGAAAGTGTATAACTTGATTAATATAAATGATGCAAGATGAAATAAGAAATCGAGTCACTTATACATTTTTCTCACTAACACTTTGAATGAAGCAAAATCTATTCAATTTTCACTCTCTATCTATGCATAAATTTTTTCTTCATCTATTCCCCATGCATCATATGAAATTAGTTGGTTTGGAACTTTGTTTATAGAGTGCGTAGGGTTGCGTCTATCCAAATGAAGAGTCGTGTTCATTTGCGAAGGGTTGCATCACTTCAATGTGATTGGATGCAAAGTTTCATCCTCATCTTCAATGAAAAGGCACCTTTTTGTGATTGGATTGCTTCCAAAAGGTGTGTTTTCATTTTATGGTAGTTGATCGTTCTTATTCGGCAGTTGGAAGTTGAGAAGAGTTGACCAAAAACCATGACAAGTCATGAGCGCGAACAATACTTGGTAACTTTCTGTTTGTGAAAGATGACAAGTCACGATCGCGAATGGGTGTCATGATCGAGACATGTGTTTTTCTTCATGATTTTTCTTTGCAACTTTACCGATCCTTGACAACTTTGATCCTAAGCCAATTCTATGCATTCTATGCATCTTTTTGCACCTTTTTCACTCTTTTTGCATGGAATTCCATCTTTGATCATTTCACTCCCAAGATTCACCTAGTTTCTGCACTTGCATAAAAAAAAACTACGAACCACATGAAATCTTTTATATGAAGTATAAAATGACTTTAAACCATATCGTTTATAAGTAAAAATATCATGATAATAAGTGTAATTATACACTTATCAAGTCGAATCTGCTTTCCCTCTTTCGTAGCCTTAGTTGATAAGGAAGCTGGTCAGCCTCTAATACCAAGCTCTTAGAGCATGCTTCAATCCTAGAGAGATTTCTTCAATTTGAAGACATGCTCAAGATTCCTCGGATCTTCAAAGCTTGAAGCGTGGTGAATATAAACTTCCTCTTGAATGAATCCATTCAAGAATGCACTTTTGACATCCATTTTAAACAACTTGAAGTTCATATGGGATGCAAAAGCATATAGGATTCAAATTGCTTCAAGCCGAGCTAAAGGACCATAAGTTTCATCATAATCGATGCCTTCTTTCTTATTGTAACCTTGAACAACAAGCTTTGCCTTATTCCTGACAATAATGCCATCTTCATTAAGATTGTTCTTAAAAACCCATTTGGTTCCGATGATTGATTTTCCTTTGGGTTTTGTAACTAAATCCCAAACATCATTGCACTTAAACTGATCCAGCTCCTCTTGCATCACGATCATCCAATAATCATCTCCTTTTGCATCTTCTAACTTCTTAGGTTCAATCAATGAGATGAAAGCTGGATGGCTAATCATCCTATTGAGCTGACCTCATGTCATCATTGGATTATTAACATCATTAACAATTCTTTCGAGAGGATGATTGCAATGAGTTATAATCTCTCTTGGTAGACTCGGATCTACAACTAGAGGTTTTGCATTTGGTTATTGAGGTTGAGGTCAATCTTCACCTTCATTGAAGTTGATATAAAGATCTTAGTCATCTTTTACTTGCTCAGCTTCAGGTTCTTGTGCTGGGTTGGGAAGCATAGAGAGTTGCATGCTGAGTGGATTTTCTCGCTGACCTACTCCTTCAACTTCATTAGATGGATACCTATCTACATTGTTAGTTTCATTGAAATCCCCATACATAGACTCCTCTAATAGGATGATTCTTTTGAGATATATTCTATATGCCCTACTTTTAGTTGAGTATCCTTGAAAGATACCTTCATCGACTTTTGGATCAAACTTACCTAACTACTCCTCGGTGTTAAGAATAAAGCACCTATAGCCAAAAGATTTGAGATGACCAATCTTAGGCTTGCGCCCTCGACAAAGTTCATAAGGTGTCTTCTCACCAAGTGAATCTTGTGAACTCATCCACAACCACCAATGAGAATCTCTTACCACCCATACTCATAGGATAAACTGGGCTGAAAATATCTAGGTGGAGGAGTTCCAATGGTCTCTTTGTTACTATTTTATTCATTGACCTAAATGATTTCTTAATTTGCTTACCAAGCTTCCAAGCTGAGAAAAGTATATCATTCTCAAGGCTGATACTAGGTAAACCCACAACTAGTTACATTTTAGCTAGTTTGGAAAGAATGTTCATATTTATATGACCCAACCTTTTGTGGCAAAGCCACTAGTTATCCTCTTTAAGTACAAGATAAACATTAGTGGAGCCTGGGGATAAATTAGTCATATACACTTTTTTTAATTCTAGGAGCAAAGAGTATAGTTGAGTTAGTCTTACAATCAATAACTGAGCAACCTGTTAAGTCAAATGTAACCTTCATGCCTTTGTCATAAAAGCCACACACCGCTTTTTCTTTGGATTAGCTTGTTTTCATCTTTTTTAGAGGAATTCTTCTTATTAGAATTATGAGTTTGGTTACTCGAAGTCAGATTATTGGCTATAGGAAAACTCATTTCTCCTTTGAAGCTGTTATCTCAGTAGTTAACTCATCTAATAACTTAGTGAGCTTGCTGTTATGACATTCATGATACTTAACTTTTTCTTGAAGAAAGCATATATCAAGAGACAAGGAAATAATAGTATCTTCCTAATCTTTAGTTCTCCTCACTGGCTCCTTGATCTTTTTCCATGACTTATTAGTCAGTTTCATAACATCAAAGAGTACCTCAATGAACTCTTCAATTGATAAAGGGATTTCATGATGTACCTCAACTTGGGGGTTTTTCCATTTGTTACACTAAGCTTCAGAGTTAGCAGCAGATTGATTTCTCTTTGAAGCAGATGATGAGCTCTCACCCCTTTCATTTTTCTATCACCATTAAGCAGAGGATGGCAGAATCTGTAGCATCTTCATCTAAGGATGAAGATTCCTTGGAGTCACTCTAGGTGCCAACAAGTACCTCATTCTTCTTAGCAAACCTCTTCTTATATTTGTCTGTCTTGGTCTTTGGATAGGATTATTGAACATGGCCTTTTTCACCACAATTAAAGCACTTTATGTCTTTGATATGCTCCTTCTTGGGTCCTTCCTCAGCTCCACGCCAGTGCTGAGTTGACTTGTTATTAGCATGAAACTTCTTCTTGTTGAACTTCCCTTCCTTCTTCATGAAGCTCTTGAATCGCCTTGTTAAAAGGGCCATTTGCTCATCTGAATCGCTGCTGGAGGATTCATTTGATGAATCAACTTTTTAGAAAATGGATTTACCATCTCTTTCCTTACCTTTACTCCTTTTGGAGTCATCGGTATATTTCCTTAGGGACATTTCCTGAGTCAACAAGGTGCCTATGAGCTCATCGTAGCTATAGGTCTTAAGATCATGAGCCTCCTTGATCGTGTTCTTCTTACCATCCCACTCTTGTGTAAGAGTGCAGAGAATCTTCTTCACCATTTCTTCTTTGGTGAACTCTTTGCCTAATCTCTTTAGTTCATTAGTGATATTAATGAACCAGGTATTCATCAATTGAATACCCTCACTGGCGTTCATCTAGAAAATCTCTTACTCTCTCAGCATGAGATTGATCTTCGACTCCTTGACCTTGTCAGTTCCCTCATATATGACCTCTAGTTTCTTCTAGATTTCTTACGTTGTCTCACAGCCGAAGGCCCTGTTAATGTTTGTAAGATCTAGCACACAATGTAAGTAATTAATGGCTCATGCATTCTCTTTAAGAAGCCTTAGGTTCGAATCATTGTAATCTTCTGGATTGGGACTCTTTTCTCATTCCTCACAATTATGAGAATTCAGGGGCTAAACTCTATAGCGAACCATGCTTGCTTGCTTTGTGATTGAATGAATTTTTTCATGTAATTTTCCAAAATGTGGAATTAGTTTCATCGAATAGTGGAGGCATGGTTACAAAAAGTTCTTTAAGGAGAAGTGTCTAACCTGAGCCGGAGCTAAAACTATTATAAGCCATTTTTTATTTATAACTCAATTACTATGAGTCTATAAGTTGAGCACTTGCTTTGATACAACTTGTTGGTCTGAAACAGTTTAATATAAACAGTAGAGGGGGGTGGATGCCTTACTTGGTTCTATTTAAGGATTATAAAAATTCTTATCCATGTTCAGTTTTTATATGCATGCTGAGTTTGGTCAAAAAACCATAAACTTCTTAGCTTCGCTGGCATAGTTTATCTTCAATTGATGCTATTACTTTACTCAGCTCGAATTTGTTTTTCAAGAAAGACTTGTAAAATAGAGAGAATGACAAATGAGATAAAGCTATAAAGATAAGTGAGAAAGGTTAGAAACTTAACACCTCAAATTTTATCCTATTTTGGCTCTTAGCCAACCTTCAGTCCCTGAATTCCTTCCGAGCATTAATCCACTAGTGTTTTCCTTCCCTCCTTAGGTGGAGAAGCCTTTATAGTGGGTAAACTCTATTACAAAAAGTAACTTTCTTTCTAATTACAACTAACCACAATTTAAGTACCCTTCCAAAACTGTCACTCAAAATTTCGAATAAAAATTGTGAATAGAGGGTTTCAACATATAAAATGTATTGAATCCTTTACAATATTAGAACTAAAGTGATTTCTCTCTATTCCAAACTAATTGGAAGATTTGCATTTGCTTGATTGCTTGATTTGGAATTTCTAAATATTAGGAATATTTTGGCAGTATTTCATCTCTTAAGAAATTCGAGGTGATTCACCAAGTTTGAATGTCTACTTCAGTCTTCTATTTATACATGAAGTTCTTTGAAGTAGCCATTGCAAACTTCTCATTTAGACTTTGTCTTCAATTTCTTGTCCCTTCAAATCTATTGAATTTTTGTATTTGAAACAAATTTCAAGATGTTTAGAGACAGAGATTTCAAACATTGAAGTGCGAGATTAATCCGTTAACCTGAATGCGTCAAAAAATCATTTCCTTGAAGCAATCCATTATAATAAAGAGGCATACGAGATGCAACATGGAATTCTGTGAATGGTTAATGTGCTGACATTGCAGAATTGTGAAGAGACACTGAGAAATAGTGCATGTCGGAGGATTCCTTTTATCTTTGACTTTAGTGAGGATTCTCCAACATTCTATACTAACACCTTTTCATTGTGAGGACCGCTTGAGCATCTTCATTAATTTTAGATCCTTTTCTCTTGAAAACCATCAAAGGAATATTCTATTCCCCACAGAAACCATTAAACGCATTTGTGTCATATATTTCTCTAAGTGTTAAATAACTCGGCTTTTACAATTGAAAGCTAACTCAGCTTCATTGAGTTCATATCTTGTAAACTACGTACTACTAGGTTGAACTCAGCTTTTCTTACTCTAAGCCATAACTAAATTAATGATTCGGTATACTAGGTTATTTTCCCTTAAACATCCTTAAGTGAACTTGATTAATTAAGAGTCTACTTAGTACTCAATTTATTTTACTATCATAAATAGTTTGTTATCTCCAAAACATTTTAAGTACTATGAAATACCATTAACTTGGGTTCAACAAGACTAAAGCAGACGTTCCAACTCGGTGAAGCACCTCGAATTTTTTAAGAGTTGAAATATTCTCCAAATATTCCCAGCATTGAGAAATTCCAAATCAAGCATTCTAAGCAAACGCAAATCGTCTAATTTGTTGTAATAGAGAGAATCAAACCTTAGATTTAAAATTGTAAAAGGATTCAATTATTTTTATAAGTTGAAATCCTTATTTCATAATTTCTATTCAAAATCTGAGTGACGGTTTAGGAAGGGTACCTAAATTGTGGATTGAGAAGTAGTTAGAAATGAAGGTACTTTCTATAATCGTTTTACCCGTTGTAAAGGCTTCTCCACCTAAGGAAGGAAAGAAACATTAGTGGATTAAAGCTCGAAAAGGAATATAGGGATTGGAGGTAGGTTCGAGGCTAAAACAGGATTAGATCTCAGGTATTAAAGTTTCTTACCTTTGTCACTTGTCTTTATAGTGTCTTGCTCATTCATCATTCTCTCTATTTTTATCGCTAAGCTTGAAAAACCAAGTTGAGAAAAGTAAAGTACTCAACATTGTTTAAAGATAAACTAAGTCAGCGAAGCTGAGTAATTTATAGTTTTTAGACCTATACTCAGAACACATCTAAAAATTATTCATGGAAAAAGAATTTTATAAACTTAAAAAGAACCAAGAAACAGCATTCACCCTCCCTTCTGCTTTGTTATTTAAGCTATATCGAACCAACAAGTGGTATTAGAGCGAGTGCTCAGCAGTAAAGATTCATCATCTTTGAGTTAGAGATCCCTATGGCTTATAATTAATTATTCTTCCAACTCTAGATAGACTACACTTCTTAAGGAAGGAATATCTGTAACCAGCCCTCCACTCTTTGACAGCCAACATTATACGTTTTGTAAAAATCACGTGAAGAACTTTATAAAATCACAAAGAAGTAAGCATGGCTAGCTATTGAGCTTGGCCTCAGAATTCCAACTATTATTCAGAATGGGGTAAGAGTCCTAGTTGATTCAGAAGATTATAATGACACTAACCTAAGGCTTCTCAAAGAGAATGCGACAGCCATTAACTACTTACATTGTGTGGTAGATCTTACAGAGTTCGACAGGGTTTTGGGTTGTGAGACAATGCAAGAAATCTAGAGAAATCTAAAGATTACCTATGAGGGGATAGACAAGGTCAAGGAGTCGAAGATCAACCTAATGCTCAAAGAGTATGAGCTATTCCAGATGAGCGCTAGGGAGGGTATTCAATCCATGAATAACAGGCTCATTAACATCATTAATGAGAGATTAGGCAAGGGGTTTACCAAAGAAGAGATGGTGAAGAAGATTCTCCGAGTTCTCGCTATTGAGTGGGATGCCAAGAAGAGCACGATCGAAGAGGCTCATGATCTTAAAACCTACAACTATGATGAGTTGATAGGTACCTTGTTGACTAAGGAAATGTCCCTAAGGAAATGTAATGATGACTCCAAAAGGAGTAAAGGAAACAAGAAAGAGGGTAAAGCCATTTTCTTGAAAGTTGACTCATCAGACAAATCCGCCAACAGTGATTTGAAAGAGGTGATGGCACTTCTGATGAGGCGATCAAACGCTTCATGAAGAAGGATGGGAAATTCTCTAAGCAGAAGTTTCCAAGCAAAACCAAGCCAACTCAACAATGACTTGGAGTTGAGGAAGGACCAAGGAAGGATTATAGTAAAGATATTAAATGCTTTGGCTATGGCAAGAAGGGTCATATTTAGTCATCCTATCAAAGAAGGAAAAATTCAAGAAGAGGTTTGCCAAGAAAAATGAGGCACTTGCTGCAACCTAGAGCGATTTAGAAGAGTCTTCATCATCTTATGAAGAAGCTACAAATTCCGCCAACCTCTGCTTGATGGCGATTGAGAAAAAAAGGGGTGAGAGGTCAACATATGCTTCAAAGAGCAACTCATTCGCTGCTGACTCTAAAACTAAATGCAACAAATGGAAGAACTCACAAGCGAAGCTATGTTCTGAAATCCTTGTGACAATAGAAGAATTCTTCCAAGCTTATTAATAAGTCGATAAAAAATATCAAAGACCTAGTGAGGAGAAGTGAAGATCAAGAAGACACTATTACATCCTTATCTCTTGATATATGCTTTCTTCAATAAAAAGCTGAATATCATGAATGTTAGAACAATAAGATCACTAAGCAATTAGATGAGTTAACTTGTGAGATAACAGGTTCCTCCTCCAGCCTACAGTCCATCTTTGAGTAACCAAACTCGTAGTTCTATGAGTAAGAATTCATCTATAAAAGAAGAAAGCGGCTAGCCCTAAAAAAAGCAAGGCGTGGCTTTTGTGGTAAAGCTGGACATGCCACAATAATGTGTTAGCATACATTTGGTTATTATGACAAGTATAATTGGACTAATCTAAGCACTGCTAATAAGGGAGGACCAAGCTTGAAAGCATAGGTACCTAAGAAAATGTAATTGTTTTTCATTTGAGCCCAAGATCCATTGATGACACTAGAATGTGGTATTTGGATAGCGAATTCTCTAGGCATATGATGGGAAATGAAAGTCAGTTCATCTCATTAGAGCGTAAAAGAAATGGAAGTGTCAATTTTAGAGATAACGAAAAAGAAAAGATTGTTGGATGTGGCATTGTCGGTGTTTCTCCTTCAATTGAAGAGATTTCTATGGTCAAAGGACTCAAGTTCAACTTGCTTAACCTAGCTATGTGATAAAGGCAGGAAGGTTACATTCGACTCAATAGGTTGCTTAGTTATTAATTGTAAGATTGACTCAACTATATTGTTTGCTCCTAGAATTAATAATAATGTATATGATTGATTTATCCCCAGGATCCACTAATGTTTGTCTTCTATATAAGGAGGTTGGGTTATATAAATATGAAGTTTCTTTCCAAACTAGCCAACAAGCAACTAGTTGTGGGTTTAGCCAGTATCACCTTTGAAAAAGATAAACTTTGCTCAGCTTGCCAGCTTGGTAAGCAAGTTAAAAAGTCGTTTAGGTCGATAAACAATGTATTAACTAAGAGATCATTGGAGCTCCTCCTCCTAGATCTATTTGGTTCTATTCAACCTATGAGTATGGGAAGAAAAAGATTCTCATTGGTGGTTATGGATGACTTCATGAGATTTACATGGGTACTCTTAATGAGTAGCAAAGATGAAACCTTTGTGTCTTTTGTCAAACTAGTAATCAGATAATGAACGAACTAGGAACTAAAATAAGTAGAATCCGAAGTGATCATGGACGTGAATTCGAGAACTTTCATTTGATTAGTGTATAATTACACTTATTAACATTATAATTTTATACAATAAACACTATAGTTTTAGTCATTTTTATACTTCATATAAAAGATTTCACGTGGTATGTAGTTGTTGCTGATGCAAATTCAGATACTAGGTAAATCTTGGGAGTAAAATGACCTAAAATGGAATTCTATGAAAAAAGAGTGAAAAAAGTGCAAAATGATGTGTGGAACTTGAAGATTTGGCTTAGAATCGAAGCTGTCAAAGATCAGTGAAGTTACAAGGAGATTTCTAAAGAAAACCCAATTCACGGTCGTGACATGTTCACTTTAGAAACAGAAATTTGCCAATCAAAGGTTCACGCTCGTGAATCACATATCACGGTCGCGACATGGATGGTTTACTTGTATTATCTTCTTAACTACCAACGGCCAGATAAGAATGATCAACCGCCATCAACCGACATCAACTACCAATGAAAAGACACTTATCAGGAGTCAACCATTAATGAAAAGGTGCCTATCCATTGTGGAATGAATCAAAGCCTCTCAACCAATCACATTGAAGAGATGCAATCTTTCACCAATGGATGTGACTCTTCATTTGGATAGAAGCAACCCTTCGAAATTTATAAATAGGGCTTCAAACCTCAACAATTTCGTGCCATTGGAGTGCAGAATAAAGGGGTGGAAAAATAGTGCATAGTGTATGCATAGATATAGAGTAAAAATGACTAGTTTACGCTACGTTCATGAGCGTTAGCGAGAAAATGTATAAGTGATTCGAATCCTTATTTCGATCACCAGATTTCTCTACGTATTCGATCGATTTTTGTATAAGTGTAATTGCAAATCACTTATCAATAAAAGTTTTTGTTCTTCAAATTTCATTTATTCGATATTCTCAAAGAATAACATCCTAGCAGAGGTTCTGTACGGGCCGAGACCGAGTTCAAAGCAGATGCAGGAATTGTAAGAATTGACAACTCCCATTAAAGAGTGGATACGGTTTGATCAACTTTAGCTTTCACTTGCAAACCTTACAACTTTGTTTTTCTTTCTACTTATACTTTCTATTTCGATGTTTATGATATGTCTATGTGTCATAATGCGTATTTCATGTTAAGTCTTTTATATTAATCAAGTTATATGCGTTAGAGTTAATTTTAAGAATAGTTTCGGGGTTAACAATATTGTGTATAATCACTGGATCTGTGATATAACATTGTTTAGTGAGCCAACCTTTTTGGAATGGTAACTTGCTAAATATGGCTATGTGAGAGTGACCCGTACTAAGCATAATATTGACATTGTCCAGGTTTATATATTTATCTTAATTTGTTTGCGCTAGGTTTAGAAAAGTTATTTCATGTGTTGCTCTACGGTGAATAATTGAATTTCTGAGTATCTAGAACCGTGAATGTTAAATTAATCTAGTGAACGTAATATCTTTGATGACCTCGCATGATTTCTTTGCTATACTTGTTTATAGGGAATATCTATATACTTTTATCTTTTTTAATCTTTCATGCATTTGTCTATCCATCCATCATTCCAATCCTACACAATTAAGTAATCTATTTTATTTTTCTTTTGTTCCATTCCTCTATTTGATCTTTAGAGCTAGTCCTTCCCTATGGGATCGATATCTTTTAAAACTACATCGCAACTGTATACTTGCAGTTATCATCATTTTCTATTTGATAAGGGGTATTGACAACACCTATATTTTTCGTGAACAAGTTTTTGGCACTATTGATATATAGCTAAACTCTTCGCATAAAAGTTATTATACTTATTAGTAGAAAAGTGGCGAACAAGTTTTTGGCGCCGTTGCTGGGGAAGGAATATGCATTCTGAAGATCAAGTCCAGGGAAGGCAAGTGCGTTCTAGGGATTGAATTGTCCGGGGAAGGGTCAATTATATTTACTACATTTGTTTTCTAAGTTTTTCTAGGTACAAAGTCTAAAATTTGAAGAATTTGAAGAATTAAAGAAGTTTGCGACCGCAACATACATCTCGCGCTTGTAAGGTTATACAGCAAAACCTTCTGTTCTTATTTTGAAGGAAGTCACGATCGCGACAGGCCTTTGCGATCGCAACATGGGCCCTGGATTCTCTTTCTCAATAGAACGGGTTTTATCTTTTCTTTACTTTTCTTTTTCATATTTTTTTAGACTAGTTAGTTGTTTGTTTAGTTTTTCATTTTTTTTAAAATCTTTCACAATGAGAACATTGTGTTCTTTAGTGTGGGGGGGCATTTGTAAAAAAATTGAATAAAATTAAAAAATCGAAGAAATTTGAAAAATTTTCTTGATATTTTGTTAGTTATACATTATCATGTCTTATACTTTACTTACAATTGTCCAAGGTTATTGTGAGTGTTAGCTATTACAAGTTTGATGTTAGTGCACAACATTTACCAAATTAGCAAGGATGAGTGGTGAGTAACATTCAAGAGCAACATTCCAAGTAAGTTTCGATTTATATTTCGATGCAACATGAATTAGTATAAGTTATATAGTTTTAGTTTAATGCTTCCGATAAGTTTAAATGGAGTAATATCTAATGGTATTCTTACTATGAGTTTTAAAGTGTAGGGAAACTATAGCCATAATACTTTGACATTGATCAATAAAGGATGAGGGTATTAATGAATTATCAAAAGAAAGAGAGGATAACCAATGAGTTATGCAAGAGGTGAGGAATGGTGCGGAGCAGAAACTGCAACCATTCATTGAGTGAAAAAATAAAAGAAAGCATAGCACGAAAAATGGGTGCAAAGTACAAAGTACTTCA
>CATIWQ010345133.1:0-10878 GCA_949673415.1 Euphorbia schlechtendalii | reverse complement strand
TGAAAAAAAAATTACTTACTTTGATCATGTGGTTATAATAATGTGGAGTTGAGTCCTCAAAGTTTTTTAGAATGTAAAATAATAAAAGTAAAAAAGCAATGGAGTTGATGAAACAGAGAAAGGGAAAGGAAAGTGAGAAAGAGCAGAGAAAGGGAAAGGAAAGTGAGAAAGGGCAGAAGGTAAAATGTGAGAGATAAAAGTAAATGGACGAAGAGAATGAAAAAGAAAGTGGGGGTGGTTGTAAGAATGTAAAAATGAAATTAATAATGATTGAATTGAATAAATTTAAGCGCAAGGTCATGTCTCTTCAAAATAAAAAGGGAGAGATTCTTGACTTTCTTTTTGTAAAGGATAATTTTTCAAACATTGTGAAAGTCGGACACTCCTATCCAACCTTTTTAAAGGTCGGAAAAATGTGTCCAATTTCATAAAAGTCGGACACTGTCAGTTTCTGATTTTGATCAACAAAATTTATCTTGTCTGATTTTGTAAAAGTCGGACATTGTAAAAATTGCCTAAATTATGAAATAGTTCAGAGACCACCTCGAATTCATGAATAGTATTATTAAATGCATTAAAATATTCTTTATCCCTAATTTTTATTTCCCATAAAAAAAACCCCTTAAAATAATAATATTTTGTTATTCTTATATCAATTTCTTTATGTTATTTGTATTCTAACTATTATTAGTATTACTAATCTTTGTTATTTCAATTATTGCATGAACATCTATATAGCTTATAGTTATTTTTTGTTTATTTACGTTAGCAAATTTATTTGAAAGCTTTCATGTATTATTTTTACTTTGTAGTGTGTTTGTTTGTACTATTTTAAATTGAATTATCTTTTATTTTGTTTTTTTTTTTTTGTATAATCTAAAGGTTTTTGAATTGTTGTAGTTCTTAAACATCAAAATTAAATAAGAACTATAGAAATTATATGCAATAAATAAGCTACAACACATAAATACACACATTTAATTAAATTAAGATAGATTATAAACATTAACACAATAAAAAAAACTCACAAAATAAACTAACAAAATAATACAAAAATACAAACATATATATTATTAGGAGTGAGATATGGTTTGTAACTAAGTAAATTTTATTTAATCACTTATCACATTTAAATCAATCATCACACCATTATTCATGATGATTATGAACAAAGTTATAGAGAATTAATTTTTAACATAATCATTATAAAATTTAACATATTATTACATTGATTCCTTAAAATGATATCCTCGGTACACGAGTTACAACATTCCCCGTAAAACTTCCCTATTTTATCAAAATTCTTTAAAATAGGGAAGTTTGGACTTGCTATAAATATTTTAGAGTAGACTGTTTATGACTACAATTCTAATGAGGAGTAAATATTTTATAATAGTCTAAATTAAAAAGCAACATATGAGAGAAAAGTAAATAAAAGCTAAATTACAGAGATTTTCCCTTGAAATCATTCCCAAATCTAAATTATCCCAACCAAAAACAATTCTTCGAGACAACCAAAGCACGTACTAATAAACATGGAATCTTTTTTTGACTGACAAATAAAAAACATTGATCGCCTCGAAACCCATTCTCACATTTTTGTTCCTGCTGTACTACACAAGCAGCCAGAGCTATGAATCTGTCACGTAGAAGAATGAATTTGACCAAACTCTTCCTAATTTACTCTCCATTTTCACCCAATAAGTTTCTTCCTTTCTTTCCTCAGATGATTCCTTTTTGTGTCTTGCTCGATTTTGATCAAAACACACAACGCGACAGTTACCTGCTACATAACTTCACAAAACCTGAACTTGTCGAGTCATTTGAGAAAATGGGTTTTCTTCAAATTTTCCCTTTATTATTCACAATTTCTCTCTGTGCCATCTTCCCTGCAAACGAAGCAGCCATTAATGAGTCCTCCAGTTGCCCCATGGACCTTGATTACGTGCTAAAAATCCCATGGAACAAAACTGCTTGCCAAAACTATCAACCCTCCCAAAACGACACTTCCAGGTCCCGAAACGACATCACCGATCTAGACCCTTGTTGCAGGAGTCTTCTTTCCCTCTTTGGGGTTGGGCTTGCCAAGCACCTCAGAAAAACCTATCTCTTTCAGCTCCCTAATTTGCCGGCGTCTGTTTCTTGCCTTGAAGATTATCAAGCAAAACTCACCTCTCTATCTCTTCCCGATGATCTTTTGTCCCACTGTTTTGATCCGATTCAGTTTGTTTTAGCTCGTAATATTTGTGCCAATGTGCAGACTTATCAGGACTGGGTTGCTGTTTTGGGCGAATCGACGGTGCTCGATTCGGCTTGCAAGCCTGATCTTGTTGATCGTACGGCTTGCAGTGCTTGTGCGGCAGCTGGATTCAAAGTTCAATCAACGCTGATATCGAAGGATGGTAATACTTCTCATGCTACTGATTGTTTTTATCACACAGTCTTGTATGCTGCTGGTTTTGCCAATGATTATGGTCCTGAAAGTAATGGGGCTGTTACGTGTATATTTGGGTTAGATTTGGATTCCGATTCGGGTTCAAATAGTAAGGCTCATTCCGCTAAAGTTTTCGGCTTTACTGGTGCTGCTGTTGCTGTTTTGGTTATGTCTAGTTTGTTAGGATTATATTATTGGTATAATAAAAAATGGAAGAAGAGAATTATTTCTGGTTTTGGTTCTCCCTTTGATTTGGAGGATCACATCCAAGGGTCAAGGCCGAAACTTAGGCCGAATGCCGGGTCAATCCGGTTCAAAATTCATGATCTTGAGAAAGCAACAGATAATTTCTCACTAAAGAATTTCATTGGGAGAGGAGGGTTTGGTTTTGTTTACAAGGGGGTTTTGTCCGACGGGACTTTAGTTGCTGTCAAGAGGGTAAAAGAGTCTAATTCTCAAGGAGACGCTGAATTTCGCAACGAGGTCGAGATTATCAGCAATTTGAAGCACCGAAATCTGGTCCCCCTTAGAGGTTGTTGTGTAGTCGAAGAAGACGAGGATTACGGCAAAAAGGGGGAGAGTCAAAAATATTTAGTTTACGATTACATGCCTAACGGAAATCTCGATGCCCATTTGTTCCCGTCCACCGATACCAAACCCGAAAAGAAGCCATTGACTTGGCCGCAAAGGAAGAACATAATTTTGGACGTGGCGAAGGGATTAGCCTATTTGCACCACGGGGTGAAGCCGGCAATATATCACAGAGACATAAAAGCCACGAATATATTGCTCGACGCTGATATGAGGGCGAGGGTCGCCGATTTCGGGTTGGCGAAGCAGAGTCGGGAAGGGCAATCTCGTCAAACCACGAGAGTGGCCGGAACGCACGGGTACTTGGCTCCTGAGTACGCGATTTACGGGCAGCTGACCGAGAGGAGCGACGTTTATAGCTTTGGCGTGGTTTTGCTAGAAATAATGTGCGGGAGAAAGGCTCTTGATTTTGGTTCGCCGAATGATTTTCTGCTTACTGACTGGGTTTGGTCGTTGGCAAAGTGCGGGAAAATCGAAGAATCTTTGGATCCTTTTTTGGTGCGAGACGGGAATCCGAAGGGTATAATGGAGAGGTTTGTGCTTGTCGGGATTTTATGTGCTCATGTAATGGTGGGTTTAAGGCCTACGGTGGTTGATGCTCTCAAAATGCTGGAAGGCGATACTGAAGTTCCGGTTATTCCTGACCGTCCGGTTCCTCTTAGCCATCATTCATCTTTTGGTGATGGAATGGAGCTAATTTTACCACCTTGCCCGCCCTGAGTTTTCCACATTTGCATTGTGGTTAATTCTCGAACTAGAAACTACCTGGTGATTGATTATTCTTGGCCTAATGCATTAAACACCCCTGAACTGGTTCAAAATACCGGATATCATCTTAAAGTTACAAAAAATTCATATACTCTCTTAGGTTGGTAATTTCGAACCAGCTAGCCCTTCGACGTTACGTGTCAAAATCTAGTTGGTTTGATTTTTCAAAAATGTCTTTTTTTATTTTTCTCTCTCCAGCTAGAAGTTGACACATGATATTGAGATCAAACTGATGCATTTTTACCAAGTTAAGGGAGTAACTGGTCATTTTTTAAAGTTGAGAGCGACATCCGATTTTCTGAGCCAATCTTAAGGGGGTGTTGATGCATTTCAACAGTAGTAACATTTTAGTTCTTAGCTTGTTAGTATAATGCTAGTAAAATATAGGACCAATGTAAGAGAAAAGCACCTTAGGAAAATTACTATGTAATTGAATGTAACATTGGAACTTACTCTTGTATCAAACCTCTATAAATTAATAATGTTAGGATCACGAAATTTTATTAATTTAGCAAGGTATTAACTAATAGCATAAATTAATAATTATTAATTTATAGAGCATGAAGTTTATGTCTCTACAATGTGAATATGTATGAAATACATGAATTTAATTAATAAGTATTAATTATGCATATTAACTAAATTCATGTATTTTCATTGATAAACTTTTAACATTCCATACATATCTTAAGTTAAATGTATAAATCCACTCAACTATTAATATAGTTACATGTATTAATATTAACTAGAACAAGTTTCGCGCAAAGATTATTTGAAAGCAGCAATCACCTTACAACACTTCCTTTTACAATACGAGAACTCTACACCGGATTTTCTCAATGCTCTAAGAAAGGTTAGAGATAAGATTGAAGGGGATATTAATTTTAAAAAGAAACAAGTAACATTAGATTCATATTTTCAAAAATCTTCTTAGATTAATTATGAATTATATGAAATATATTTTTACAAATTATAAATTATTAATTTATATGTCAAATGGGACCTATATGAATTTATTTTTTCGTATTCTCTTATAAATTTAGCTAATTATTAATTTACCAAATTGATACTGACTAGGGACCGGATAAAATTATTATTTTCACGAGATTATTAATTTATCGAGTGTTAATTTAACAAAGTTCTGATGTATTGATGTAAAGATCTTTACTATTCTTTTCATCTAGAGTTCTTAATCGGCTTTACTCCATACGGTTGAAATAGTTTCTACTTTATGTATTTGAAAGAAAGCAAGTAGCTTGATGGCTCCTATTTGTGCTGGTTTTCAAGAATTTTTAAGCACTGAAAACAGAGTTTGAGTTATTACCTAAATATTTAACAACTGAGGCACCGAGATTTTTCGCATTGCATCGCAAAAAATGTTTCTGTGACCTTCTCAATGAGTGATATCAGAAATTTTTTTTGGTTTGTAAAGTTCAATATGAGATCAAGGTGAATTAAACTATGTGTACTCTTTAAAATCAGCATATCATGAAATTTCTAAATATGTGTACTCTTTATTTGCTTTTTGATTTGAGAAAACGCGTCGGGTCTGTTGGTTCTTATGAATTGAATTGGTTGTTTGCTTGCCACTTCCGCTTGATAGGGAATTTGCTTTGAAAATTGAAACGACGATTGAATGAAATAGGAACTGTATAATTAGATCCGAATTCCTGATTTTTTGCACTTGAAGGATGCATCAGAAAGTGAAGAATTTTAAGTGATGGAAAAAATTCTCATATCCCCAAATTGGTGTCCCTTGCATGTCCCACATTGAAAAATTGACATGTGTTAATTTTTTTCTTCATTGTAATGAGATTCTATTGTTCACAGGATGCAAATGGAGCTCTGCGGTTTTGAATGAGAAGTACCTTAAGAAATATTGTGTTACACTTGCTAAATATTTCGGCCTTGTTTGGCAACGCTGTTTCTGTTGCGGGTGCTGTTTGCTGTTACGGTTTCTTATTACGGTTTGCCGTTGCTGTTATTAACTTATTTGTAATTAGTGTTTGGTAAAATATAATTCATGATTGCGGTTTGAGGTTTAAATTACAAAAATGGACATGGTTCAAATAAATTATTAAATCAATAATAATGATAATAATAAGTAAAATAAAATTCAAACCTCAAAAGGAATCCATAAAAGTTAATTTTTAATGAGGTTTGAAAAAGTAGATAATTTACTAAGAAAAAGGAACTCAACATTTATTTTAAATTTTAGCATACACATATTTTATCTCCTTTTATTTTTTGAAAAGGAAAATGATCTATTTTTGCGAGTACCAGACAGGGTTCATGTTTTTTTCCTTGAGCATGGATTTGACTGAACTAATCTGTTCTTGCTATTGCGGTATTGCCTATTTGAATGACATAGCATGTGAGTTCACCATGATTTTGAAGTTGTAGAAAATATATATATGGAAATAGTAGTATCAAAAATTCATAAATATTTGAATTTTTTATTGAGTGTGTATCTTGCCTTTTTATCTAACGTGCTCATGCAATAAATTAAGTTTGGCTTGGACATATTAAAACTAAATATTCAGATTCATGGGAATGAATCTTATCCATGAAACTGTCAACTAGTTGTAGGTATCAGTATCAAATGGTTTGCAGAAAGGATCGAACAAAGACGTACACGTGCATAACATATCTTTGCTTGATCCTCCTTTCTTGTGTTATTCTTGGTATTCAATGATGCTTTTCGAAATTTTCTTGCATGGCAACTGATAAATGAATTAGAAATGTTGATAAAGGTAGAGAGCTGTTTCCTATTATAAAGATCACTGTAGCTATATCATACCTATACATATACTTTTACTTCATGTTATCTAATAATTGTTCCATACATATATATATACATGTAATCTTAATCATGCTCACGAAAATAAAACTTGAGGTTCCAGTGTAATTTCTAGCACTCCAATACATGTAATCTTATAAAGGTGTGATAGATGACTGCCTGCGGACTTCTGAGTGCTTTAACCTGAAATGTTTTTGCAGGAATTTTAACTTTTTTACAGGGTAGAGCATTCCAATCGCAGTTCCGATAACAAATCCAAAGGCAAGCCCAGCAATGAGTCCAAATAAAAGTGTCTGATTCAAGGAATCTTCAGGGGTAACAGGATGGGTACTTTCTGGTTGATAAGAGCATGAACGCATCAGAATTAAACCGCACAATCCTGGATTTCCCGTGAAACTGGAGAATGGAAACGTATCGAACTGCCCTCCTGATGGTATAGGTCCTTGCAGATCATTGTCTGCAATACTGAACGAAGATAAGAAACTCAGTCCCTTCAACGATTCCGGAATTTGACCAGTAAGATGATTTTGAGAGAGATCCAATTTCTCTAAGTTGGTCAGTTTGGAGAATTCGCTCGGAATTTCTCCAACAAATATATTGTTACTAAGATCCAGGACATGAAGGAACTTGAGACTGCTAATCTGAACCGGTATTTTCCCACTTAAGCTATTGTGGCTAAGATATATCGCAGGAGGTAAATTTGAGAGTTTAAGATATTGTTGATAATTTGTGTCTTTTGTCTTCACAACGACCGGCATTTCCAAATAGCTCGTGTTCACATGGTTGTTCTCCTCTTTTAATGCCAATGCTGGCAGTAAGTTAACTTCTCTAGGAAACTCACCTGTTATGAAGTTAAAACTCAAGTCAATGTAGAAAAGTCTCGGTAGGCTTACTAACGAAATTGGAATCGATCCAGTGATCTGATTGAATGACAAATCCAAGACCTGTAGCTTCCGAAGCTTAGCTAGCCAAACCGGTATATCACCACTGAAATTGCAGCCACCAAAAGCCAAAATCTGAAGATTTGAAAATCCATCCAATATTTCTATATCATCATCAGACGGAAATGGTTCGGTCCAAAAATTATTCGAAAGGAGCAGGACACGAAGGCTCTGTAACCTCATCAGTATGTTGACCGCACCATTAACATTGCTTAAATTGTTGCCAGAAAGTGATAAGAAAGACAATGACTTGAGAGACATTATAGCAGGTAAAATTTCTCCTTCCAGATAATTAAATCCCAGTCTCAGCGCCGCGAGGGAATGGCATGAATAAAGAGTTTGCGGAATTTCACCAGTAAATCCATTGTTACCGAGATTAAGAATACGAAGGTTGGGGAGTTTAGAGAAATCAAACAATGCAATATCTCCTTCCAAGTAGTTGACACCTAAATTCAAAGTGACAAGATTTGTGCAGTTTGCAAGAGACGAAGGCAAAGGACCGGTCAGATTATTGAGATGGATGAACAATATTTCCAACTTTAATAGCTGACCGATATCTACAGGTATGTTTCCGGTCAACTGATTATCGTAAAGCTCAACAACTCTTAGTTGGGTGAGATTGCTGATGTGGCTGATCGCTCCAGAAAGACCGTTTGAAGGCAAAGATAGTTCTTTCAGGGTAACCGCTTTGTCGATATCCCGAGGCATTGGTCCTGACAGATTATTAAATCCTGCTCGAAACACCTCGATTTCGGGACACTTCCCGATTCTCTCAGGAATTATGCCACTGAAATCGTTGTAGGAGAAATCCAGGAGTTTGACAGAGAGAGACGAACTGGAACAGGCAGAAGGAATAAAACCGGTGAAGCTGTTGTTACTGACATTGAAACTCGATAAATTTTCGGCTTGCTCGAAGAACGTTGAAGGTATTTCTCCATTAAAGCCATTACTCGATAGATCCAGTATATTGATACTCCTGGGAGGAAGGAAAGATGGAAATTCGCCATGGAGAAAATTGTTACTCAAATCAAGAGACTCAAGTGAAAGCAAAGATGGAAACTTTCCGGCTAAAAGACGGCCGGAAAGTCGATTATGGGACAAGTTGAGTTTTGAAAGGTGTGGGAGGTTCCATATTGATGGGTGGAAAACGCCGGTTAGACCTCTTGATGGCAGCCATAGAGTGGTGACTCGAGCGTCGGAATCGCAAGGAATTCCTTCCCATTTGCAGCAATCGTCGGATGGCGGCCAATTCAAAGGAAGGGAAGATGAGATGTTGAGAGAGAATGACAAAAGGATTTGGTGATCAAACTGGTTACAAGCTTGGTGAAGAGAAGCTAGGAAGAAGAGAAGCAGTGTTAGGAGAGGGAAAATCTGGAACGACATGGTCAAAACTTTGATGATCATGAATATTGAGCAGTTAGATGAAAAAGGAAAAGAAATGAAGGTGATGGAACAAGGAAAAAATGTACAAGTTGCAAGTTGGTTTAGTATAATTTTATTTATAGTTTACTTTTTTTCTGAGGCAGGTGACTTTGCCTAACACGTAGTTGCTTACCCCAATTTCAGAATAATTATATCAAGTTTTGATAACAGAAATTGCCATATTTTAGAGTATTTCGTTGACTTGTGTAATTAATAGACTATAGAACTGATTACTTTGTTTTCTTATATTGATAACATTATATTGCTCTTTTCCATCAATGGTGAAAAATTTGATTAATGGTAGTTGAGGATAAAACGACCCTAAGTATGCAATTTTTCATTACCACATATATAAGTGAAGGATAAAGTTGAGAATAAATAATGGGGAGCAATAAGCTAAGATATCAATTTAAGATTTTTATTTGATTTCAATGATCAATTGTCTTTCTAAAAATGTTTCCATATGTTTTGTTTTTAATTATTTGATGTGAAATATTAAGTACTTATCACTCAAAAATTAGAAAAATATATAAAACATGGATTAGGACAATAATCCGTTCCTATTTAGCGTAAAAAGTTTAAGTGCAAAACCTTTAAGAAGATGAGTATTTCCGTTGATAAAACATTTTTTTAACGATAAATAAGTTCTTCAATAATCAACAAAAAATTTCATTACTATTATATTTTTTTTTATTATTTAATTTATTGTGTAATTTTTTATATGAATATAACTATTTTTATATATAACAATATAATAACATAATATTATGTTAGTAAAAATTTATTTGTATTTTCCCTCTTCAGAGAATAATATAGTTTGCATATGAAAAAAAGCTATTTTTAATAATTTTTTAACAAGAAAAATAATATTTATAAACAAACAAAGCTTTGATAGTTACTAACTAGTTCAAATTCATTTAAATGTAGTCTCAAATATGCTAGATTCTACATTATAGACTTAAAATGCACAATTTGATTAGTCATTATCGTATGAGACATTGGACTTCATTTTCGACTTCAAAAGACCTAGTTAAATAAATTAGTTTGACTGCAGTTTCAAAGCTAATTTTCTAAAATGTACTATTTTTAAGCTTTATAAATAGCATGTTTGATTGGATTTTGAACTTGAATAATGCTCCTGTAGATGAAAAGTAACAAAATATAGTTGGGTTAAGATTTAAATCCCAAAATATAGTCGGTTTGACCAAGAAAGAAATGACAAAAAATATTTCGATTCTTAATTGTACAAGAACCGAAACTTTTTCTGTCATTTCTATTAAATTTTTTTTTATTTTTTTTTAATGAAAGTGCAAGAACCGAAACTTTTTGTTTCGGTTCTTGCTCTGCGCTGTAACCGAGGCAGACAAAGTCTGCCTCGGTTGCAAACATGTCAAAGAACCGAAACAAATAGTTTCGGTTCTTTGACATATTTTTTTTTTAATTTTTTTTTCTCATTTTATATTGTTGTGTAAGAACTGAAACATATTGTTTCGGTTCTTACACTATAAAACTTCTCCCCAACCACGGATTATCTACATTCACTTTTTTCCAAACTCATTACTCACCTCTCCTTTTATTTTCTCTCTAGTTCCACTACATCATTTGCACCCTCTACTCTTATTTCTGACTAAGTATATCAGGTAAAAAAAATCTGACTCCATTTTTTTTGTATATTTAGTTAATAATGAGTAAAATCTAAGTTCGTGATATTTTTATACAGGTTTTGGTTCAAACATACATCAAAAGGTATGTAATTAAAATTCAAAATCTTAATTTTGTATTTTCTTTATCTGTATTTTTTTTTTTGAATTAATGAAAAATAACCCTAAATTTTATTTGACATTCATATTATATTACAATTTTATAAAATGAAATAAATAAAGAATAATTTTATTTATAAAACATTGAATCTAAAATATACT
>CATIWQ010345126.1:0-17863 GCA_949673415.1 Euphorbia schlechtendalii | reverse complement strand
TTGTCTAAGTACATGTATTTGTCTCTCACTTTCTCTCAAGAGTCAAATCATTTGAATTTATTATGGAGAATCCATTTATACCCAAATTAATTTCATGAAATGATGTGTTACGTGTGCTAAAAACATCATGTATATGTTTATGAGAATGTGTGATCATTGATAAAATATCAAGCAAATAAACAATCTTCAATTTATTCAAAAATAATTCAAAAGAAGCCTCGTAGGCTAAGTAGCTAAATGCTAATTTATTACATCATCAATCATGGGTGCTAATCCCCCCGGGATGTGTCCATGGATTCAAAGTGCTCCATTCTATCTGCCTTCTCAAACACTTCTTGGTAGCTCGAGAAGATGTCTGACCCAAAATTGTTCATGTATGATGGCAGTGCACCATCCAGTAGCTTGATTATCATCTCTGGTAGAGTTAAGCAAGCCCGAAGCTTGACCTGTGTGGTCATCCAATGTGCATAGTAGGATTTGAAGCTCTCACCCTACCTTTGCCTTATAGCCTCCAGATGTTGCATTGTGGTTTCCATCTGAGAGTTGAAACCATAATGCCTCAGCATAGCTTGAGCAAGGCTGTTCCAATCAGTGGCTATGTCCAGTGGAAGGTGGCTGTACCATTCATTGACTGGGTAACCTAAGGTGATGACGAAGAGCTTATCCATCATTCGATCGCTGACCCTTAATGCTCTCATCACTATTTGATAATGCGTAAAGTGAGCGCGCGAGTCGCCAGATCCTACGTATTTCTCAAACTGCTGCATTGCAAAGTTTGGGGTAAGCTTTCTTCTTCTCCCATCGTTGGTTGCGTAGGGTATGTGTTCCTTAGGTGACCACCGTGAGTGGCCAAGAATTTTTACCATAATTCCACCATGCCAAGTTGTTGGAGGATGGTGTTCCCCGTGTTTGGGTAAGAGCTATATTGCCCCTAGTGAAATGCCTCAAAATGGGGTAGTTGAGGTGCTTGGAGCTGTGAGGCAACCGACGTACTCCAGTTAGGAATAGGTTGTTGGGTCATTCCTTGGTAGAAAGGCCCTAGTACAAATGCTGGCTAGATAGGATGACTTTGTCCTACCTTGAACTGGTAATAAGCAGTAGGAGGTAGGGGCATCATGTGTGAGGTGGGAGGTCCCCCTACCTCAAGCCATCTAGTTGGATTGCCATTGTTAAGGGTGACCTCCGGATTGGACACTGCAATCTGAGCCCTCCCGACGTGCTGGCGAATGAGCGATGCTAGCTGTTCGCTATTGGCAAAGGCATTCAGGACAGCTGCAATCTCGGCGCTTACCGACGATTGCTGAGAATTTTGTTCCATAGGGACAAGGTGATCCTCTCCTGCTCTTTCTTCTCGCTGATTGGCCATGACAGTGTGTTGAATTGAATCTAAGTCTGAACCCGAGTCCTCACTTGGGTCAGTGTACGGAACCCCCTCCCGATTAGCCACAATTGGAAACGCGGACCAGATGATGAGCAGGCCTCTTCTAAGCCCCTTTGATACACGAGCAGAATATTAGACCGTGCATGTAAGATTTGTGATATGATTCATGATGCGGGTAATGCATGAGATTTTTAATGTTATGGCTACATTCACAAGGGGTTAACGTGCCATGATGTGAAATAACATGTATGTCAATTCATTTGAAACAAACTAGTTAGTCATTAGGTAAAGATGAAAATAGGTGGACATGAAAATCCAACAACGAGGGTTGGATTTGAGATTTGTACAATGTCTATGTGACATCGTAACATGAGTGATGTAAGTGAGGTGACTAAGTTACCTATGTGGTAATAGGTCAATGATTTGAGGTTTTGTACTATGACTAGGTCTCATGGAATGAGAAGGTCAAAATTGTTTCGGGTAAGCGGTGTGACATGCCTTGATAAAATGAAAACAACTACTGTATGTAGCTACCTAATGAATGATTTGGTTACTTTGCCCAATTAGGGCGGAGTTTCAGACACCTGTGTGGTCATCACTATTTGAGGGTATGTGGTGATACGTGAATTATTACCTCGTGTGGGCGAATGATTCAGGTATGAGGCATATACCCTTGGCGATTTGGTAAGGTAGTAAGTTTTCCTCGTGTAGGCTTAGGTTAGGATATCAACTGGGATACCCTTTAATGTGGGAAAAAAATGGTTTTGGGTAGGTATTTTCCCCATTTGGGCTTTTGGTGTGTATAATTACCCCGGAAGGGCTGTCAAGTGGACATCTCATGGGTAATGTGGCGGAAATGTTATTACCCCTTGTGGGCTAAGTGTCGAACGTCAAGGGGACATCACACAGTAGAAGAAAGGTATGTTTGCCATGTACAGGCTAATTTGAAAAGGGTAAATGATGTCCCTAAGTGGTTTTATGTTATGCTAGGGTGACACGATCTAAAGTGTCAACTGTGCCTAAGTATGTGTGATATTGGTTTGGTATCGTGATATGTACATTTAATATCATGAGTGTGTGTGTTCAAGTGTCTGCATAAAAATTCATGGTTAGCATGACATTTGTTCAGCGACAAATTGAAAGCAGTATACACATAGCACATAGCATGCAATGTCCAAACTTCCAACCGCACAACTCCCGCGTGTAGGGTTTTTGGCTAGTCTCTATCCTAAGTTTGGTTCATCTTAGTATCGCGAGGATACTAAGGAGCGCACCTGCAGGAAAATATAATGCATGATCGCGTGTTTGGGTAACACCCTAGGGAAAATGCCTATGGTTTAGTTACATGAGGTTTGTAAATGGGTTGCTGATGTAGAAGGTTCTTGTTGCACTAAAATACACTCCAAGCCTCTAACGAGGGAGGTACATGCGATATGGCAACAAGTGCTCCACCCGCTCAAGTACTATCTTTTCTTATGGAGGTAGATTAGTACAAGAGAAAGCTTTGCGGTAAAAATGGTACCTTAGACTTATGGGCTAATCCCTTCTACTGCAATGCGTTATTATAAATGTCATAATTAAGATAAAACGGAACAATGTGATCAATAATTTTCGACACTTATCCAAAATCTAAAATCTTTGAAAAATCAAGTTTTTAGAAAAATCCCCAGCGGAGTCGCCACTATGAGCGGACGACACGGAGCGGTGGGCCGAGGAATGCGCGGAACATGAGAGGCGTGGTCCATCAGGGCATTTGA
Source organism: Euphorbia schlechtendalii (assembly GCA_949673415.1). Lineage (NCBI taxonomy): Eukaryota > Viridiplantae > Streptophyta > Magnoliopsida > Malpighiales > Euphorbiaceae > Euphorbia > Euphorbia schlechtendalii. The sequence continues at coordinate 14,725 of CATIWQ010345126.1, read as the reverse complement.
AGAAAGAAGCACCAGGTCAGGGACCCGGGAAAAAGGTTGAAAGAGAGGGTGAAAAATGTTTTAGATCAGTTCAAACATGAATCCACCATCTCTTAGTGTGGAGTCACCACCTGGATTAGCTCTTTCCAGGAATTAGAGTCCTGTGAGGCTTAACATCCGGGGGATGTCCCACTTAGACACAGAGATTTGGGTCCGGGATAAGTTGCTTATTTATTAAGTGATCACATTATATTACATCTATAGAAAATCGTATTTTCTTAGTTATGCATATTCGCACTTAGGTCATTTTTAGACTTTATATGCATGATTCACCTATTGCAAAATAATAAATCATCCATAATGAGAAATAATAAATCATCCACAAAGCAGCAAGTAAATGCGGAAAATAAATGCAAAAAATAAAGATTACAAGGCTTCCAAAAATCAAGGGATGCAACCGCTCGCTAACCTATTAATCATATTTTTCGTAAAAAAATATGCAATACCCGAAGGAAAGTAAATCCTAGACATACATCTAACCTGCATCCACAAAGGTTAGCATGAAATATGGCACATATATTCAATTTGATTTTAGCGAGGCCTGTGTGGCCTAATTAAAACATCGACGATTTAAGTTGTTATTTTAAATAAAAATAGTTCATTTATATTTACACGTATGTTGGTCAATTTTATTAGTGAAAATGATCGCATGGCAAAAGGTGAGGTCTGTTATCCGAGAATAATTTTAATTCCCTTCGTTGGGGTATTCTAAAAAAAATAAAGAAAAGAAATAAAGATGAAGAAGAGAATTACAACATTATTTTCATAAAAAGAAATAAAAACTATTCTTAGGTCCACAAATAAAATCAGAAAAAGATGAAGCAGACGATGAGCGTGAATTCGCAGTTCTAGGAACACAGAGGCTTACCCTTGCGGTATGAATGCCCTTCGGCGTATCCGTTCTATGAGCGGATGACACGGAGCGGTGGGCCGAGAGCGCGCAGAGATGAGAGGCGTTGTCCACCTGAGTGTTTGAAAAAGAGGCTCGCCGGGTCGAGGACCCGGGAAAAGGTTTTGAAGAGAGGGCGAAAATGATTATACAGATCGGTTCGAACCCGAATCCACCGTCTCTTAGTGTGGAGTCGCCACCTGGATTAGCTCTTTCCAAGAATTAGAGTCTTGTGAGGCTTAAAGTCCGGGGGACGGCCCACCAAGTCATAGAGATTCGGGTTCGGGATAAGTTACTTATTTCTTATTGAATCACATTATATTACATCAACAGAAAACCGTGTTCTCTTAATTGTGCATATTCGCACTTAAGTCATTTTGAGTTTGAATTGCATGATTTAACGCGCATGCGGAAAGTAGTAAATCCATACGTCAAGCATTAAGTAAATGCGGAAAAGTAAATTAATAAATTACAAAACTCAAGGGATGCAACTGCCAATCTAATCTATTAATTACAATTTGCAATACCCGAAGGAAGATAAATCCCTAGGCATACATCTAGCCTGCATCCACAAAGGTTAGCATAAGGTATAACACGTATGTTCGATTTGAGTTTAGCAAAGCTCTTATGGCTTAATCAAAACATCGATGGTTTAAAATGGTTAAAATGAAAAAATGGTTCATTTTTATTTACATGTATGTTGGTTGATTTTATTAGTGAAATGACAGAATGGCAATGTGGTGAGGACTGTTATCCGGGAACACGTTTTATTCCCTTTGTGGGGGTGATCTAAAACAAATTTAGAAAGATAAATCTAGGCCAAACATGCATAATATAGTCATCATTTGGGTTAACAACGGTAATGATGTCATTCATATCGTTATCGACTTCCCTGTGAAGGGCGATATCAATATGAATGGCCCAAAGCGCTTCCGTTGCTACTCCGAACCTTAATTAACATATTAATACATTAATAAATAATTTATAAATTCTAAATAATTACAATTTGGAGGTTTGTTACCCCCAATGATGCATTTCTAAAGTCAGAAGAGTCCCAGAAGGTCATTCCGAGCTTAAACGATTCGAAACGGAGCGAAACTAAGCAAAACTGCATTCTACCAGGGCCAATATCATTAATGGCATTAGGCAATATCGTTAACAGTATTAGGTGATATCGTTAACGATATCGAGTTTCCAGACCTGCATGAAAACACAGAAAATAGTTGAAAACAACAAAAATAAGATCCAAAACTTCAAACAATCATAACTTTCACTATACTTAATGGATTTTGATGATCTTTATCATTCCAAAAATCTCAAGATGTGTAGAATATGTTTATGTAAATAAAATACTCAAAAAGATTCGAAATCATGCTGCAAATCGCTGTAAATAGAATGGTGCGCGGAAACGGGAAAAAATAGAAAATAACCGAAAAGAAAAAGAAATTTCAAAAAGGAAAGCATATAAACGTAAGCACAAACTCTAGGAACTTAGAGGCTTACCCCATAGCCATGAATACACTTAGCTTGGTCCATGAAAGTACCCAGAAAGTCCTCCTTGTTTCTTTGGCTCGGTTTATCGGTTTTTGGCGAAAATGGAGAGCAGAGATCTCCTCTTGGCGGGAATGCTAGGCTTCTGGGATATGGTTTGTAAGGAGAGGAAGAGAGGAGGTAGAAGTCCTTCTTCCCTTCGATTTAGGTTTAAAAACACTTGAAAACACTAACTTTTTGGATTTTCAATTTTTATTTGGTGAGAGCTCTATACCTGGTTTTTTGCTTTGGTTCTTTCTTCTTCCTCCTACTGGAAATTTTTTTTGAGCTCCCCCCTCTTTTATGTTTTTTGATGAATTCTCTTTTAATGGACTCCCTTCAATCTAAAAGTCTTCCCACTTGTGTAGTGGTTAGTCCACTTTTCTTATCTTTTCCCATTATTTCTTCCACCCACCAATGATCATGTGAGATGGCATCATGTTAGGTGGAAGAAAAAATAGAATTATGGGGTGTAGATGGTTTCTTTTGACTAAAAAATGAAGAAATGATTTTTTGGTCTGCTATAAAGTAGATATCGTTAACGATAAACGATATTGCCATATCGTTAACGATATGGCCAATATCATTAACAATAGGGAATGTACAGGCTGGCTTTTTTATTTATTCAGGCTTTTTAAGGGAAAAGAGGCCCAAAGAAACAAGGCAGACGATTCCCAGATGATTTCAGGACCCTGCAAAATGTGAAAAGCTAACAAGGAAAAATATTACAGCTTCATCATCGAACTCGCGAGTCGAGAGTAAAAATCCCATGCTCACACGTTCGATCCCCGGGAGCATTCCTCGTTCATTTTTGTAGTTATCGTGGTTTAATGTGGAAAAATATTTTTTGTTTATCCAAAAAGATAATCAGACTCGAGTTCTAAATTTGTTTTAGAACCGAGGATATTTTTAGAAAAATAGATGAAGAAATTGATTTTAAGATGAAGAAGTTCGGAATCCAAAAGTGTTTTGGATCCAAGAAAATGTTAGAAGAATGGAAGAAATTATTATTTGTAGTGTTTGTCAGTGAAAATCAGATTTTTTCTCTGATTTTTCGAGCCCCCATTATCGAAAAAAGACCCGACTATTTATAGGAGAAAACTTGAAAAATCCAAAAAAGGTAAGTTTTTTGCGTCTTTGGCGAGGCTACCTCGCCAAGGTGTTTCGGCGAGGCTCGCCCCTCCAAAGCCCATTGTTTGGCGAGGCCTGCATTGGGCCTAGAATTCAATGTCCCTCGGGTTTTTGTTTTCGAATTTTTTTTAATTTAATTAATTAATTTTTTTATTTTAAAATATTACAAGTCTATATTTCCAAATAACTCAATTAAATTATTTTGGACCCTAAAAAAAATTATTTATATCCCTTAAAAATATTTTAAGCCCTTAAATTTTCACTTTGTGGCTTTTAAATATTTTCTATGGTCTTAAATATTTATTTAGGATCCCAAACATTATTTTTGATGAGGAGAACTCCCTCTTGAAGATCGTTGGACGGTCGAAAAAAGTGTGGTTCAAGGATAAAAATCCAGAAAAGCCATCATCATTTAACGCGCGAGCTGGTATAAAATCCCGTGCTTACACCGTTCCAGTGGGGAACATGATCTTCTCTTGCTTTCCCTCGGCATTCACGTAAATGCTTCTTTTCGAGTTACTTTGAAGGATAAAAGTTGATGTGGTTCTCGCCATTATAGAAGAAAGAGGAATTTTCAGAGAAAGAGATTTAGGTTTTTATAGATGAAAACGATTGAGATTTCAAAGATGCAAGTAACTTTTCTCTCTTTCAAACTTTAGCTTTTATAGACCTCTTCAACTTGCAGTGATACATGGCGCTCCCAAATTGAAAGATCAAAATCAACGCTCAGATTAACACTTTATTTACAGACTTAGTAAAATGGTGAGTTTTGCAATTATATGGTTCCAATTCAAAATCATCCTTTCAATAAAGTGGGTTTTTGATATATAACCGCGAAATAGAATCTCAAAGCGTTACTTTGAAATGAAAATAGTGTTAAATATGTGTTACCTCATTTGGCTGAGTTAAGATTTGATCTCTTACACTTAGACAAATTTCATGATTTTTCATCATATGGGGTTGAAATTCCAATAAGTTGCCTTAGGAAATTGAATTGCTCCTTGGGTAACGGTTTTGTGAATATGTTAGCTCTCTGTACCTCAGAAGGAACATACTCTAGTTTGACATCTCTCCTTAGCACATGATCCCTTATGAAGTGATGTCTTATATTGACATGCTTCATCCTACCATGTTGAACTGGATTCTTGGATAGGTCAATTGCACTTTTCTTATCACAAATAACTTCAAGGCATTTTGACTTCATACCATAGTCTTCCAGTTGCTGCTCAATCCATAGTAGTTGTGCTACACAACTTCCTACCACCATGTACTCAGCGCAACAGAAGTTTGCTTCTTACCATACCATGAGACAAGCCATTCTCCAAGAAAATGACATCCTCCTATGGTGATTTTCCTATCAAGCTTATTTCCTCCATAGTCAGCATCTATGAATCCTCTTGGAGTAAAATTTGAACTGTTGGGATACCACAGACCTACATCAATAGAACCTTGCGAATACCAGAGAATTCTCTTAACAATTGCTAAGTGTGATTCTTTGGGGTCAACTTGTTAATGTGTGCAATAGCTCATAGCATACCGAGTGTCTGGCCTACTAGTTGTTAAGTAGAGGAGAGAACCAATAATACCTCTGTAGAACTTGTTATCTACTGGTTTACCAGCTTGATCCTTACATAAGATAGTATCAGTGGCCATGGGAGTGGACATTGGCTTCAAATGTTCCATATCGAACTTCTTCGAAACTTCTTTGGCATACTTTTCTTGGTTGATGAAGATTCTATCTTCACTTTTCTTGAGTTGACGTCTAAGGAAAAAGTTGAGCTCTCCCATCATAGATATCTCAAACTCGTTCTTCATTTTCTTTCTGAACTCCTTGCACAACTTCTCATCAATTGCTCCAAAAATGATATCATCAACATAAATTTGAACTAGCAACATATCTTCTTTTCTTCATTAGATAAATAGAGTAGTATCTACTTTCCCTCTTTCATAGCCTTTGTTGATTAGGAAATTGGTCAGCCTCTCATATCAAGCTCCTGGAGCTTGCTTTAATCCATATAGAGCTTTCCTCTTTGAAGACATGCTCAGGATTCTTCAGATCTTCAAAGCCAAGCTACAAGAGCATAAAATTCATCATAATTGATGCCTTCTTGCTGATTGTAGCCTTGAGTAACAAGCCTGGCCTTGTTCTTAACAACAATGCCATCTTCATCAAGCTTGTTCTTGAAAACCCATTTGGTGTGGATGATTGATTTTCCTTTGGGCTTTGGAATTAGATCCTAAACATCATTGCGCTTAAACTGATCTAGCTCCTCTTGTATTGCGATCATCCAATTATCATCTCCTTCAGCATCTTTAAACTTCTAGGGTTCAATAAATGAGATGAAAGTTGGATGGCTCATCATCCTACTAAGCTGACCTCGCATCATTACTGAATTATGAACATCATCGCCAATGCTTTCGAGTAGATGGTTGTGATGAGTTATAATCTCCCTTGGAAGACTCGGATCTATAGTTGGAGGATCTACAATAGGTTGTTGAGGCTGAGATTGATATTCTCCTTGTTGAAGTTGATTGAAAGATCGTTGTCTTCTTTGACCTCTTTAGCTTCAAGTTCTTGTGCTGGGTTAAGCAACACAGAAAATAGCATACTGAGTGGATTTTCTTACTAGGTTACTCCTTCTTCTTCATCATATAGACATTTATCTGCATTGTTAGTTTCATCGAAATTCACATGCATAGATGACCAATCTTAGGCTTGCACCCTCACCAAAGCTCATAAGGTGCCTTCTCAAGAATTGGGCAAATTAAAAACCGGTTCAAGATATAACAGGCTGTGTTAACAAGTTCTCCCCAAAAGTAATTTGGTATATTGTTATCACTCAACATGGATCAAGCCATCTCAACTATGGTTCTATCTTCCTTTCTACAACCCCGTTTTGTTGAGGAGTATAAGGAGCAGAAAAGTTATGGTCAATAACATGTGTTGAATAGAATTCTTTGAAATGGAAATTCTCGAATTCATGTCCATGATCACTTTGGATTCTATTGATTTTATTTCTTATTTCGTTCATTGTTTGATTACTGAGTTTAGCAAAAGATTCATATGTTCATCTTTGCTACTCAGCAAGACTACCCAAGTGAATCTTGTAAAGTCATCCACAACTACTAATGAAAATCTTTTACCACGTATGCTCATAGGCTGAACTGAGCCAAAAAGATCTAGGTGGAGGAGCTCTAACAGCAAAGTTTATCCTTCTTAAAGATGATACTAGGTAAACCCACAATTAGTTGATTTTTTGCTAGTTTGGACAGAATGATCATATTTATATGACCCAACCTTTTATGCCCAAGCCACGAATTCTCGTCCTTAGATTCAAGAAAAACACTAGTGGAGCCTAGGGATAAATCAATCAAATACACATTATTGATCCTAGGAGCAAAGAATATAGTTGAGTCAGTCTTACAATCAATAACTGAGCAACCTACTGAGTCGAATATAAGCTTTCTACCTTTATCACAAAGATTGGTTACACTGAGCAAGTTGAACTTGAGTCTTTTGACCAGACAAACCTCTTTGATTAAAGGAAAGATACCAACAGTGCCACAGCCCACAATCTTGCCCTTTTGGTTATCACTGAAACTGACACTTCCATTTCTTTTGCGCTCTAATGAGATGAACTGACTTTCATCTCCCATTATATTCCTAGAGCATCCGATATTCTAATACTACATTCTAGTGTCATCAACAAATTTATGGCTCACCTGTAAAATAATTATGTTTTCTTAGGTACCCTTGCTTTTGAGCAGGGTCCTCCCGTGTTAGCAATGCTTAAGTTAGTCCAGTCATACTCATCATAATAACCATTTTTATACCTACAAAGAACTGTAGCATGTCCAGCTTTACCACAAAAGCCACACACTACTTTTTCTTGGGGCTGGCTAGCTTTTTTCTTTTTAGAGGAATTCTTCCTCTTAGAATTGCGAGTTTGGTTACTCGAAGTTTGACTGTTGGCTAGAGGAGGGAACTGTTTCTTCTTTAAAGCTGTTATCTTAGTAGTCTACTCATCTAATTTCTTAGTGAGCTTGTTGTTTTGACATTCATGATATTTAGCCTTTTCTTGAAGAAAGTGGATATCAAGAGATAAGGAAGCTATAGTATCTTCCTGATCTTCACTTCTCCTCACTAACTCCTTGATGTTTTTCCTTGACTTATTAGTCAGTTTCATAACATCAAAAAGTACATGTGTAAGCTCTCCAATAGACAAAGGGATTTCAGGATGTAACTTAGCTTATGAGTTCTTCCCTTTGTTTCGCTCAACTTAAGAGTCAGCAGTGGATTGTTTGCTCTTTGAAGCAGATGTTGAGCTCTCGCCCCTTTAATTCTCTATCGCCATTAAGCAGAGGTTGGTGGAATATGTTGCTTTTTCATCAGATGATGAAGACTCTTCAGAATCACTCTAAGTGGTAGTAAGTGCACCATTCTTCTTTGTGAACCTCTTCTTATATCTGTCCTTCTTGGTCTTTGGATAAGATGATTGAATATGGCCTTTTTCACCACTGCCAAAGCATTTTATACCTTTGTTGTGTTACTTATTGGGTCCTTCCTGAGCTCCACGTTGGTGTTGAGTTTATTGGTTTATAGCGGGAAACTTCTTCTTGTTGAGCTTCTTGTCCTTCTTCATGAAGCGTTTAAAACGTCTAGTTAGAAGGGCCATTTGCTCATCAGAATCGTAGCTGGTGGATTCATTAGAGGATCCAGATTTCAGGATAATGGCTTTGCCCTCTCTCTCCTTACCTTCAATCTTTTTAGAGTCATCAGAATATTTCCTCAGGGACATTTCCTGAGTCATCAAGGTGCCTATGAGCTCATCATAGCTATAGGTCTTTAGATTATGAGCCTCTTTGATAGCGCTCTTCTTATCATCCCACTCAACAGTGAGAACATGGAGGATCTTCTTCACCAGCTCTTCTTCGGTTAACTCCTTGCCTAATCTCTTCAATTCATTAACAATCTTAATGAATCTGGTATTCATGGATTGATTACCCTCACTAGCGACCATTTGGAATAGCTCATACTCCTTGAGCATGAGGTTGATCTTTCACTCTTTGACCGTATCAGTCCCCTCGTAGGTAATCTCTAGCTTCTTCTAGATTTCCTGGGCTGTCCCGTAGCCCGAGACCTTGTTGAACTCTGTAAGATCTAGCACACAATGTAAGCAATTGATGGTTGAGGCATTCTCTTTGAGAAGCCTTAAGTCATCATCATCATAGTCTTCCGGATCAACTGGAACATGTTCCCCATTCCTTACTATGGTAGGTTTTGTAGGGCCAAGCTTTATAGCAAGCCATGCTTGCATGCTTTGAGATTGGATTAAGTTTTTCATGTGATTTTTCCAAAACGTGTAGTGATTACCGTCAAACAACGAAGGCCTGGTTACAAATGTTCCCTCTTTAAGGAGAACTATCTATCTTGAGCTAGGACTAAAATTGTTATAAGCAATTTCAAATCTTTAACTCAAAGACTGTTAGTCTAAAAGTTGAGCACTTGTTCTAATACAACTTGTTGGTCCTAAATGACTTAATATAAACAGTAGAGAGGGGTTGAATGCGTTTCTTGGTTCTTTTTAATATTTATATAAATTCTTCACAAAGTTCAGTCTTTAGATGCGTGCTGAGTGAAACTAAGCTGAGTTGGGTCTAAAAACTATAAAATGCTCAGCTTCACTGGCATAGTTTATCTTCAATCACTACTTAGTACTTTACTCAGCTCGGATTTGGTTTTCAAGAAAAACTTGCAAAACAAAGAGAATGATGAATGATATCGATGCAAAAAAGACAAGCGAATAAGGTTAGAATGTTAACACCTGAGATTTATCCTAGTTCAGCCCCTAGCCTACCTCTAGTCAACCACGGAGAAGCCTTTACAATGGGTAGACGAGATTACAAAAAGTACTTTCCTTTCTAACTACCTCTCAAAACAATTTAGGTATCCTTCCTAATTTATCACTCAGATTTCTTAACGAATAGAAGATTTCAACTTATAATATATGTTGAACCTTTACAATGTTAAATCTAAAGTGCTATCTCTCCATTACAAATAGATTGGACAATTCATGTTTACTTGCTTGCTTGATTTAAAATTTCGAAAACCTGGGAATGATTCAACAAAGTTTCAACTCTTAAAGAAATTCGAGGTGATTCACCAAATTTGAACATCTGCTTCAGTTTTCTATTTATAGTTGAAGATTTTGGAAGTAGCCGTTGCAAACTTCTCATCTTGACAACTGTAGGCACGAGATTTTGTACCAGCTCGCGCGTTCAATGATGAAGGCTTTTTAGGGATTTTATCCTTGAATCACACGATTTTCGACCATCCGATGATCTTCAAACGGGAATCCTCCTCGGACATTTTAAATTATTTAACTAAATAAAAAATACAAAAAATATAAAATTAAAATATAAAAAAATGGAAGGAGATGCAATCTCGATCGTGAGGGAGCCTCGCGCGGAGGCAGCCTCGCGAGGAGGTAGCCTCACGCGAGGCAGCCCTCTCTCCCTGAGAGGGTCCTAAGGGACCCTCGCGAGGCCTCCCCGCGAGGGTCCTAAGGAACCCTCACGGGGCCTGCCCGCGAGGTTCCTAAGGAACCCTCGCGAGCTCGCGAGGCTACCCGCGAGGGTCCTAAGGTAGCCTCGCGGGGCCTCCGCGAGAGGGTTCTAAGTAACCCTCGCGGACACGCGAATGAGCCTCGTGCGAGGCCTCGCGATGAGCTCCGCGAGGCCTTTTCTCCGGCGAGGCCCCTCACCGGAAAAAAACTTGCCATTTTTGGATTTTTTTGAGACTTTTTTATCTATAAATAGTCGGGTCTTTTTCACTACAGGGGGCTGGAAAATTCAGAGAGAAAAATCCTCTCTTTCAGAACAAAAAATAAAAACAAAATTTCTTACTTTCTTCAAACATTATATCGGATCCAAAAACATTTTTGGATCCCAAATTTCTACATCTTTTATTCAAATTTCTTCATCTTTTTATAAAATTTCTTCATCTTTTCTTCTAAGTTCCTCAAATATTCTCGGGTCTAAAATCAATTTGGAACCCGAGTTTGATTATCTTTTGGATAAATAAACACTTTATTTTCCAAACAACCAATTCTTTTTTCCAATTAAATTACTCTAAAACTCCAAGAATTAAACGAAGATTTTTGGACTTTTACCTCAACCTTTTCACATTAAACAACAACAACTAAAAAACGAACGAGGAACGCTCCCGGGGATCGAACGGACATGCCGAAGTGGATTCACGCCAAAAGGGTAAAGCCTTTGAGTTCCTAGAGCTACTTATTTCATGTTCCTCCTTTTCTTCTTTTTAATTTTTATTTTTGACCTAGGAATTATTTTTATTCCTTATTATTGTAAATAATGTTGTAATTCTCCTTCTTCTTTTATTTCTTTTTAATTTTTGCTTTGGAATACCCCCACGAATGGAATAAAATATGTTCCCGGATAACAGACCTCACCTTTTTCCATGCGGTCATTTTCCCTAATAAAATTGACCAACATACGTGTAAATAAAAATGAACTGTTTTTATTTAAATTAACAACTTTAAATCGCCGATGTTTTAATTAGGCCACACGGGCCTCATCAAAATCAAATCGAACATATGTGGCATATCATGTACTAATCTTTGTGGATGCAGGTTAGATGTATGTTTAGGTTTTTTTTCCTTCCGGTATTGCACATATTTTACAGAAAATGTAATTAATAGGATAGCGGGCGGTTGCATCCCCCGATTTTTGAAGCCTTGTAATTTTTACTTTTCCGCATTTACTTTCCGCATTTACTTACTGTTTTGTGGATGGTTTATTTTTCTACTTTATGGATGGTTTATATTTCGCAATACATGAACCATGCATTTAACTCCAAAAACAACCTAAGTGCAAATATGCATAATTAAAAGAAAACGGTTTTCTGTAGATGTAATATATTGTGATCACTTAAGAAATAAGCAACTTATCCCGGACCTGAATCTCTGTGTCTTGGTGGGCCGTCCCTTGGACGTTAAGCCTCACATGACTCTAATTCTTGGAAAGAGCTAATCCAGGTGGCGACTCCACACTAAGAGACTGCGGATTCGAGTTCGAACCGATCTTAAACGTTTTCACCTTTTTCTCTTTCAAACCTTTTTCCCGGGTCCTCGACCTGGTGCCATTTTTCATCTTTTTTCAAAACACCCCAGTGGACCGCGCCTATGATCCCGCGCGCTCTCGGCCCACCGTTCCGTGTCGCCCGCTCACAGCTATGCTTTCTTTTCTTTTTTTACTCAATGAATGGTTGCAGTTTCTGCTCCGTACCATTCCTCACCTTTTGCATAACTCATTGGTTATCCTCCATTTCTTCTGATTTTTCACTCTTAATACCCTCATCCTTTATTGATAAATTTCAAAGTATTATGGCTATAGTTTGCCAACACTTTAAACACACTCAATACTTATAGGACTTATTCGAGATTTGAATATAAAATTCATAGTAAGAATACCATTAGATATAACTCCATTTAAACTTTTCGGAAGCATTAAACTAAAACTATATAACTTATACTAATTCATGTTGCGTTGAAATATATATCAAAACTTACTTGGAATGTTGCTTTCGAAATGTTACTCACCACTCATCCTTGCCAAATTGATAAATGTTGTGCACTAACATCAAACTTGAAATGCCTAACACTCACAATAACCTTGGAAAAATGTTAGTAAAGTATAAGAATAGATAGTGGATAAATAACACGAAAATCAACAAAAATTTTCAAATTCTTTGATTTTTATATATTTTATTTAATTTTTTTATTTGACGGAGTTTTTACAAATGCCCCCCCACACTAAAGAACACAATGTCCTCATTGCGAGACATCTAATAAAAATCAAAATTAAAAACTATCTAAAAATATGAAAAAGAAAAGTAAAGAGAAAACTCGTTCTATTGAGAAGGAAAATCCAAGGCCCATGTTGGGATCGCGAAGGCCTGTCACGAAACCCGATATTCACGAGCTCGAGATGTATGTTGCGGTCGTGATCTTCTTTAATTCTTCAAATTTTAGACTTCGTACCTAGAAAAACTTAGGAAAACAAAAGTATTAAATATAATTATCCATTCTCTGGTAATTTTATCTCTAGAACGCACTTGCCTTCCCCGGTAACGGTGCCAAAAACTTGTTCGCCACTTTTCTACTGATAAGTTTAATAACTTTTTCGCAAAGATTTTGGCTATATATTAATGGTGCCAAAAATTTGTTCACGTAAAGTATAGGTGTTGTCAATACCACTTATCAAGATAGAAAAATGATGATAACTGTAAGTATACAGTTGCGATGTAGTTTTAAAAGATATCTATCCCAAAGGGAATGACCAGCTCTAAAGATCAACAAGGAAAACAGAATGAAGAAAATAAAATAAAATAATTTGATGTTTTGGATAGGAGGATTAGAATGAAGAATGGATAGATATATGTATGGAAGATTAGAGATTCTAATATATTGATTTTCCTACGAAATAAGTATAGCAAAGAAAACATGCAAGTTCAACAAGGTTATAACGTTAACTAAACTAATCTAACATAATCGGTTCTAGACACTCAGATGTTCAATGATTCACTGCAGGGCAACACATGAAATGACTTTTCTAAATCTAGCGTAAACAAATCAAGATAATTATATAAACCTGGATAACAATAATACTATGCTTAGTACGGGTCGCTCTCATATAGCCACATTTAGCAAGTTACCATTCCAAAAATGTTGGCTCACTAAATAGCGTTAAAATCACAGATCCAGTGATTATACACAATCTCGTTAACCCCGAAACTACTCTTAAAGTTAACTCCAAAGCATATAACTTGGTTAATATAAAAGACTTTACACGAAATACGCATTATGACATATGGACATATCGTAAACTTCGAAATAGAAAGTATAAGTAGAAAGCAAAGCAAAGTTGTAAGGTATGTAAGTGAAAGCTAAAGTTAATCAAACCGTATCCACTCTTTAATGGGAGTCATCAATTCCCGCAATTCCTACATCTACTTTGAATTCGGTCTTGGCCCGTACAGAACCTCCGCTAAGATGCTATTCTTTATGAATATTGAACAAACGAATGTTGAAGAATGAAAACTTTTATTAATAAGTGATTTGCAAGTACACTTATACAACAATTGCTCGAATATATAGAGAAATCTAGTGATCAAAATAAGGATTCAAATCACTTAAACATTTTCTCGCTAACACTTATGAACGTAGCAAAAATTAAATGTTTTACTCTCTATCTACACATGATATACATTACCTATAATTGCAATCTAATGCTACACAAAATTGTAAGGTTTGGAACCCTATTTATAGAGTTTGAAGGGTTGCATCTATCCAAACGAAGAGTTGGCGAAAGATTATATCACTTCATTGTTATTGGTTGAGAATCTTTAATCTAATCCACAATGGGTAGGCACCTTTTCATGATTCGTTGACTTCTGATAGGTGTCTTCTCATTGGTAGTTGATGGCGGTTGATCGCTCTTATCTGGCGATTGGTAGTTAAGAAGATTTTACCAGAAAACCATCGGAGTCGCGACCATGATATACAAGTTGCGATCGTGAATACTTGTCTGGTAACTTTTTATTCTGAAGTATACAAGTCACGACCGTGAATGATTGTCGTGATCGTGAATTGTGTTTTTCTTCAGAATTCTTCTTGTAACTTTACCGATCTTTGACAACTTCGATCCTAAGCCAATTCTTTAAGTTCCACGCATCTTTTCACACATTTTTCACTCTTTTTACATAGAATTTCACTTTAGATCATTTTACTCCCAAGATTTACCTAGTATCTGCATTTGCATCAAAAACAGCTACATACCACGTGAAATCTTTTATATGGAGTATAAAAATGACTTAAACTATAGTGTTTAGTGTGTAAAATTATATTGATAATAAGTGTAATTATACACTTATCAACATACTTGCAATTATTTGAGTTGTGCAATATCACTTGTGCTAACCTTTGTGGATGCAGGTAGATTATGTTAGATGTATGCCTAGGATTTTATTTTTCCTTTGAGTATTGCAAATTTTAAAACATGAAATTTATAGATTATGCGAGTGGTTGCATCCCCCGAGATTTTGAAATTTAT
>CATIWQ010345099.1:0-10407 GCA_949673415.1 Euphorbia schlechtendalii | reverse complement strand
TATTTTTATTTAAATTAACTACTTTAAAATCATCGATGTTTTAATTAGTCCATACGGGCCTCACCAAAATTAAATCGAACATATGTGATATCACCTGTGCTAATCTTTGTGGATGCAAGTTAGATGTATGTTTAGGATTTTAATTTTCCTTTGGGTATCGCAATTTCATTTTTTTTGGAGAAATGTAGTTAATAGGTTAGCTGGCTATTGCATCCCCCTATTTTTGGAAGCCTTGTAATCTTTATTTTTAACATTTATTTTCCGCATTTACTTACTGTTTTGTGGATGGTTTATTATTTTGCATTACGTGAATCATGCATATAAACTCAAAAAACGACCTAAGTGCGAATATGTGTATTTAAGAAAATATGGTTTTCTATAGATGTAATATAATGTGATCACATAAGAAATAAGAAACTTATCCCGGACTCGAACCTCTGTGTCTTAGTAGGCCGTCCCCCGGACATTAAGTCTCACAGGACTCTAATTCTTGAAAAGAGCCAATCCAGGTTGCGACTCCACACTAAGAGAAGGTGGATTCGGGTTTGAATAGATTGATAAAATATTTTCGCTACTCTCTTTTAAAACACTTTTCCCGGGTCCCACGACCCGATGCTTTTTACATAAACACCCTGGTGGATCGCGCCTCTCATTTCGTGCCCTCTCGGCCCACCACTCCGTGTCGTCCACTCACACCAGGAATATCAAGGGAAACACACTTTATCAACATAAAACAATGGTCAAAAGAACGATCCATATGGTAAGAATTCAAACAGCAATCAAAAGTGTCTGCCCAACCCTCATTGCAAAACATCTAGTGAATTTTTGAATAGATTCTACTCTGCCCAATTGCCATTTGACCAAGAATACCTAGGCCCTTGACATTTTAACTCCTCCAAGGCCGAATCCTGCAACCAATCCACACTATTTACCATATCATTCCTATGAACAGGATTCCCCCCGAGCTTGTCTTTCACAGAAAACAGAGCATTAAAGTCCCCTCCCACTAACCAAGAAACATTAGAAGAACAACTTCGAAGCGTCTCCCAAAGAGGTTTCCTGCTCACAATCGAATTAAAACCATAAAATGGAAAAATGAATGTAGAGGAAACCCCCAAACCCGAAACACCATAGTGCAAAACTTGAGCATTAACAGATACACATCTATAGAAAATAAGTCCAGCCTCTATAACAAAAGAATCCTACCACCCTCATGACAATCAAGATTAGAAGTAAAACTCAACCAATAAAGAAATTAGTGATAAACAACTTTAAAGAGACTTTATTAAGCTTAGTTTCTAACATCACTCACATTTCAACCTTATTCATAGTACAAAGGTCCTTTAATACCCTCTGCTTATTCCTCCTATTCAGACCCCTAATGTTCCACACCAATAGACAACCCATTAGTTCATACAAGGTGCATTACCAACTTCTCAAAACAGAACTACATTTATCAAGTAAAGGGGAAACATATACCTCAACATGCTTCTTCTTCCTCCTGCTAGGAGTAACCCAACCCTCAGTATCCTCAGTGATTATAACTATCTTGCTTGGAGAAGTCACTAACCCTTCTTGATTAGCCACTCTTACAACAGACTCAACCAAATTAGAATGTAAAGGCTCAACAACCACTTGAACAGAATTAGCCACAATAGGGGCTTAAAGAGTTAGAGGTTCAGGCACCACAGGTTCTTTAGGTTTCCAAACATTCTCCTTCTTCCTTTTACACAGCCCCTCTCTATGACCAAAATCCAAACAATTACGACACTTCACCAGGAACCAATCATATACAAACACTTGATCCACCAACCGACCATACCCATTCACAAACTTAACTTTCTTCACTAACTCAAAACCAATTTCAACCTCAATAAGGACACGAACAAAATTAAGCCAGGAACACTCCTGTGTAATTTTATAAATCATCAAAGGTGTTCCGAGGAGACTACAAATCGAGCTCAAGGAACGATCATTCTAGTACCGCACTAGAAGTTTTGGAAACCTCACCCAAATCGGAGCTTATTTTATCCCCTTGAGGACATCAAAATCTCCCGACCAAGGCTGCACAATCAATGGTTTCCGATCAAAGAACCAAAAACCATGAGCAATAATCACATCCTGCGCATCCATCTCTGTAAATCGCACAATATAATGGCCCCCCTCTAATCTAATTACCATCTCAATGCCAGAATCCTTCCAAATATGTCGAATAAACCCCTCAAAAACCTTCAGAGGAGGTTTCGATCCCAACACAGCACAAATCAGAGACGAATTCCAGTGTTCCACCTCCAACGAAACATCGGCCAGATTAATCACATAGAATCGCTTCCCTTCCTTCTTAATAGGTAGAATATAAAACAACTTCTCACCAATGAGATCTGGATTGAAGGATCGAAAACCTTCCCAAGCAGCACGAGCCTGATCCTGAAGATTAGGACCATCTACAAAATCCTTTATAACCTAAATCGGATTAGAAGAAACCTCCGCAATCGAAGAGGATGAACTAGCAACCATCGGAGAAGAACGAGCATCAGCTCTCGGAGCCTCATTAACTGGCTTGAAAACAGCCGAAGATGTGACCGCCTGCTTCTTCTTCTTTGGCCTCCCACACTTCGTCATGAGCTAGAGAGGAAAAATCAGAAAGCTCTTACTTGGTGATTCATCTTCTTCTAAATTGAAAAGTTTTTATTTTTATTTTTTATATACTTAACTAATTCATTTCATTTGTCCAACCAACAAAACAAATATCGCCCTATCTTTGGTATTTGTATTTTTTATATACTTACCTAATGCATTTCACTTGGCCCAGATTGCATAATGCCCTTGGAATTTTTGAAGTTTTGATTATTTTCCTGAATATGGCATAATTGCATCAGTTCGTGGCTTGAACTTCGTGTGTCTATATCTGATTCGACAGAGAAAAACACAGGAAAATGACATCTTTGAAATCAAACCAACCAAAAGCTGACAAGTGATATTCATGGGCAAATTGATACGCATATGCTAAGGAAGAGGATTAAGTGAGAGTTTAAAATTTAGGGCTAGCAGGCAATATGGTCAGTTCAGGAAGTGTAGATGCACCTTTTTATAGAAAGGTTCCAAATTAAATGTTATATATGTTTGAATAACGATTAAATACTTTCTTGGCACTTGTTTTATAACTTAATGTCATTTCAGTACCTGGTCTATTGAATTTGCTTATTTGGTGCTTGTGTATTCATTTTTTGTCTATTGTTTATCTAATGTAATTACTTTATATTTATTTGATGCATGATCTATTTTATTTTAGTACATAAAGTGTCAATTGAACGACACAAAAAAGTGAAATAACTATATTATCATTTGAATAATGTGTATGTTTCGTGATATATCAAATACAAAAAGATAAAAATTAATTTACGTTAAACACCAAATAAACAGTTTCAATATCAGACATAAGAAAACATTTGAGTTATAAAACATGGTTTAAAAAAATATTTAAGTTTGTTTGGATAAAATTAAAAACATCACATTGGTTTCACAAAAAAAATTTTATTTGCTTAAGTATCTTTATATAATGGTATTATCGTTAACGACAAAATATTTTTTCTTGTCTTTTGCTAACTTTTTTTGTAAAGATTCTGATCCTAGTTAAACACATTGCTCGTTAATATCAATTTCCCTTTTAAGCAAACTAATGTAGACAGTTTGTTGACAATAAAAATTTATAATTAAGAAAGAATTAGATTTTGAAGTTTTTAATATTAAGGACAAAACTTTCAATTAATCAAATATCATTCACAAATATGAACTTATATAAAACAGTTCCCTACATCAAACTTATTCATTATTTGCACATTTGATTACGTAGTTACTTTAATGGAAAGCAAGTTTTTATGTTTTAATATGACAATAAAAGGAGTATAAAAAGAGTAAGAAATGAAATACAAACTTGAGAAAAATATAAAACGGACCACATTTTTCATTAAATTATGTACAGTGCAAAAATAACCCAATTTAACATATAATATAATAGCTTAAAATAAAATTTGAATATATGGCTCCATTCTTTTTACTCAGCTTTCTTTTATTTATTATGGACTAAAGCTAATCTCTTAAGTCTTACCAGTAAATAGGTACAAAACGTGCCATTCATTAAATAAAATATTTAAACTAGGTCCCAAAATCCAGGCCTAACTTTCCACCTTCTTTCTCCTGCATAGAATGAAACATTGCATTTCGGGCCTACTTGCAATCAAAGCGGTCGCTCAGGTTGCTCCGGCCAAGAGCTGGTCAAAAAGAGTGCTTCGTAGAAGAGACTAGGAAAACTAGACTTGACTTGGGAAAGAAACAGTACCTGGGAGATCTGCTATTACTGTGGACAACATGCCTGGGATGGGTTCATCAAACTCCCTCTGGGGGAGGAAGCCACCACTTAATCCGCACAATAATTGCCCTCGCAATATACATGCTCAACTTGACCATTTCAATCCTTTCCCACCAATTTTGCAATTAGTAATCTAAATTAGTTAGAAAACGGTTTTTTTTTTATCTTGTACTGCCTTCGGTTCTTAATATTTGTCATTTTAGATTTTTTATTTTGGTTCCTAATACTTGTCATTTTAAAATATCAATGCATTTTTAACAGGATTTTCCTAATATACCCTTGCATTAATTAGGAAAGAAATTAAGTGTAGATTAATTTATAAATTGATAATTAAGAGGAGAGAGAATTTTTTTATAAAGTAAAATGGATAAAATAATCATTTTATAGTGCATTAAATATCTTATTGATTTTGATGAAAAACCTAAAATGACAAATATTAGAAACCAAAAAAAATACTACGTTGTCAATGAAATTCCGTACATATTCATTGCTCTCTGTAGTTTTCTCCTTACAATAAATAAAAATCTTCTTTTGAGGCGGTTTATTGTTATTTTCTCCACTTAATGAATTTCATATTTGGTTTCTTGTCATTTTCTTCTTTTAATGAAAGAATGAGCGTAAAGTATGGTAAATTTGTGGCATTGTGATCGGCTTGATGGCAAATTTTTATTTTTTTCTCACCAATCAAAATGTGACATATGACACTAACGGAATTAACGAGTACATTTTTACCAAGTTTAGGGAGTTGGTAGAGAGTTTTCAAAATTGAAGGTGTTAAGTGATGAAAAATATCAAGTTTAGTCTGCTAAATATGTATTAAACCTATTTTATTTAAAGTAGGTCCCAAAATACTAACCTAACTTTTAATATTCTTTTTCTTGCTTAGTTTAAAACAATTCGTTTGAGCCTACTTGAATCCTTAACTACCGCTCCATTTTCTCTGACAAGAGTCGGTCATGAATAGAATGCATGTTCTTCTCTTTTTCTTTTTCGTAAAATGTAGAAGAGACTAAAAAAATTAGATTAGACAAAGTCTAGAAAAAAGAAACATATGAGAGATCTACAATTACAGCGGGTAACATGTTTGTGATGGCTTCATTAACAAATTGATCCCTCTTGAGAGGGAGGCTCCATAATAATCGAATCCCTTCCAACCAATTTTGCAATGAATAATCAAAACTAGAAAACTTTAATTATGCCCATGGTAGTGTTACTATTATACTGAATTTCAATGGTGTTTTTTTATCTTTTTTTTTTACTAAAAATCAATTTAATAAATAAACAAGCTTACATCCTAAGGAAAAACTAATAATAATTCTATTTCCCCTGTTAGTCGAAGAATTCACTGGGTTATTTTTTCTTCATCTTGTATTCCCTATAGTGTTAAAAACTAATCGTTCTAAGGATTTTCATCAAAATCAATAAATTTTTTATTACATTATTTAAAGTAGCTATTTACATAAAAGTCTGATTTCTCAAACTAATTTAAGCTAAAATTTGGTCATTTACATATTAGTTCAATTTCAAGTTTGTCAATTACAATTAAACAATCTTTGTCAAACTACTTTCAAATTATGCTTTATTTTCATATATCTTTCAAATCACTTATTTTTTGACATGTCGTTATAATATATTTTGATCGTCTCTTTTATCTTTGAAACAACATTGTTGCATTTTTTCAGTATCACCTAACAAGTATACTAGTGTCAAATTGCAAGAGTGGCAAGCATCGTATCCCACAAAAAGCTCTTTATGTTCAGTTTGTACTTATCATGATAAATGGGCTAAAAGTGAAATAAAAGTGATTTCGTGAAAGGAGGATTTTTTTAATGTTAAAGACTTAAAATATTAAATAAATAGAAATGAAAAGGTGATTAACTTAATAAATAAAAGGCTCAAGTTCAATCTACCCAAAGAACAATTTAAGACAATCTTCCCTAACTTTCAGTACAGGTCATTGCTCAACAATCAAGCTCCAAGGCCTTTTAAACTTGACTCCCTGAACTGCCTACTAAGCTAGTTTAGTATCTTACTAAGCTAAACATACTTCACCTCTCAGTCCTTCACATGAATAACAAAGTATCATTAAGATTAGTTAAGCATTCATAAACATGAAACCCAAGGCATACAAGCAATATCTTTCAATCTCATGTAATGTATGTGTGTGAAGGTCTTCAGTGATAATCAGATTTTGAGTAAAGAATACTTACTCAGAAGATACTTCAGAAGCAACCTTCTGAAGTAAACAGTGAACTCAAAAAATAGTCATTCACCCCCCCTATGACCTATAACAGAATGAAAAATTTTATACAGTCGCAGGATATGTATGCATGGCTCGCTATAGCCAATGGTCCATACATTCCTACATCCACTGTAGGTGGGGTTATCTCTCCTAAACCTGAGACTGAATACAATGACTTTGACATAAAAAAATTACAAAGTAATGCAGCTACAATTAACTTTTTACATTGTTCCTTAGATGCTATAGAATATAATAAGATCTCAAGATGTGAAAGTGCTAGGGAGATGTGGAAAAAGCTTGAAGTGACCTATGAAGGAACTGACAAGGTCAAGGAATCCAAGATAAACTAGAATCTTAGTCTCTATGAGCTATTTGAGATGGAGGAAGGTGAATCAATATCAAGCATAAATGCAAGATTCACTAACATCATCAATGAGCTCAAAAGATTGGGAAAAAGTTTCTTAGAAGAAGAGCAAGTAAAGAAAATTCTCAGAAGCTTAACTGAGAAGTGGCAGGCGAAAAAGACTGCCATAGAAGAAGCTCAGGATCTCACTACTTACAGGTATGATGAGCTTATTGGTTCACTAATTACTCATGAGATTTCTATGCAGAACTTCCAAAACAAAGAAAAATCAAAGCATGAAGCAAAGAAGGCAATAATCCTAATGCAGAAGAAGTTTGTGAAAGCTCATCAGAAGACGATGAGGATATGGCAATGTTAGCTAGATGATTCAAGAAATTTATGAAGAAGAGCCAAATGACTCCTGAAAAATTCCAGAAGAAAGGAAGCTTTCCTCAGAAATCCTTCCAGAAGAAAAATAAGTTCAAAAGGTCTGAGGAAAAGACCAAAGGTGAAAATAAAAAACCTGTAACTTGTTTTGAATGTCACCAGGAAGGACATATTAAATCAAGCTACCCGAAGCTAAGAAAAGATAAAGGAAAGAAAGCTATGGTGGCAACATAAAACGGTAGTGAAGAAGAAAGCTCTGCAGACTCTTTAGAAAATGAAGAAACCGCTCAGATATGCTTCATGGTTGAAGATGATATGTATACAACAGTTGAGTCCTGGCATAGTAGCATAAAGAAAATCTCATCTTCAATAGGAAAATTTCAGGAAAATTATGAGGTAAATTCCAAACTCAATATTCCTGATGAAATTTTTGCACAAATCTATAAGCAGGTTAAGAAAAACAAGAAACATATGAAGCTTCTGGAAGAAGATTTTGAAGATTTCTGTATCCGAGATATAGCTAGAGATAACTCTACCAAAGCTATTCACAAGAAACACGAAGAGCTTGAAACTGAGATTGAGAATCTCAATAAAAAACTAGTTCTGGTGGGAGTCAATGCCACTAACCTCAGCAGAAGAGTAATGTTGATAGAATGACACATATCAGGCGACATAACCCTGCGCGTAAAATCAGTACCTAAGAAGAATGAGCCCCCTCAACAGAAGGCACAACATCAGAAGAAGGAACATTCACAAGAGAAGAAGAATCCTCAGAAGATAAACACCTCTCTGAAGCAAAATGTTCAAAGGATACATCAAGGTGAATCCTCAGCTTCAAGACAAAGGAGCTATAAGGAGTATGGATACAGGTATGATGTAGATAGTCATAAAAAGGAGGTTATCAAAAGATGACTCAGAGAAATCTACAAGCCAAAAGAAGAGTTATACCTCAAAGGAAACCACTTCAGGAACCTTTTGATTTTTATTCATCTCCCAGAACTCTACAGAAATAAAAGGATAGAAAAGCTGTGAAGGTCTTCTACAACTTTTGTGGAAAGAAAAACCACACAACTTCTATGTGTAGATTTAAGAATGGTTTTTATGATTCTTATGATTGGCCAAATCTAATTTATAATGCACCCGAACCCAAGGGAAACTAGGTTTGAAGATTCTAACCATCTAATTTTGCAAGTAAGTCTTAGATCCACAAAAGGCCAACAGATCTGGTATATAGATAATGGATGTTCAAGACTTATGATAGGAGATGAGAAATCATTCATCTCATTAGAACGTAAAAGATATGGAAGTGTAAGCTTCGGTGATAACAAAAAGGGAAAAATCATTGGCAAAGGAACCATTGGAGCATCAATCAAATTGAAGAAGTCTCCCTTGTGGATGGACTAAAGTTCAATCTTCTGAGTGTCACCCAACTGTGTGACCAAGGAAGAAAAGTCATCTTCGACTCAGAAGGATGTTCCATCATTGACTGTAAGTTAAATAAAACTTTGATATATGCTCCTAGAGCCAATAATGTGTTCATAATTAATTTGAATGATAAATCAAATAAAGACATATGTTTAATGACTAAAGAAGAAGAGTCATGGCTATGGCACAGAAGGTTGGGATATGCTAACATGAATCTTTTGACCAAATTAGGCAAACAAAAACTTGTTGAGGGTTTGCCAAGCTTAAACTTCGAAAAGGATCACTTGTTTAGTGCTTGCCAGTATGGAAAGCAATTTAAAAAGAACTTTAAATCTAAATCTGACTTTTCAACTAAAAGAGTCTTAGAATTACTCCATCTAGATTTGTTTGGTCTTGTTCTTCCCATGAGCATGGGTGGACATAGGTATACCATGGTTATAGTGGATGATTATTCCAGATATACATGAGTTATCCTGCTAAGTAGTAAGGATGAAGCCTATGAAGGGTTGTCTAGATTATGTAATAGAATTGAAGTAGAAGAAGGAGTCCTTCTGTCTAAAATAAGAAGCGATCATGGTAGAGAATTTGAGAATAAATTATTCGCTAGTTTCTGTGATGCAAGAGGAATTGAACACAATTTCTCTGCTCCTCACACCCCTCAACAAAATGGTGTTGTTGAGAGGAAAAACAAAACCTTAGTTGAAATGGCCAGGTCCATGTTGAGTGACAACAACCTTCCCAAATATTTTTGGGCAGAAGTAGTCAATACTGCATGTTACATACTGAATAGGGTGAACATTAGATCAGTAATTGATAAAAATCCCTATGAAATTTGGAAAGGTAAAAAACCTAAAATTGGGTACTTTAAAGCATTTGGATGTAAATGTTTTGTACTCAAGAATAAAGAACAACTAGGCAAGTTTGATCCTAAAGCTGATGAAGCAATTTTTCTTGGCTACTCAACATATAGCAAAGCCTATAAAGTCTTCATCAAAAGAACAGCAACATTAGAAGAGTCAGTACATGTAGATTTCGATGAAACTAACCATGTAGGAAAAAGAAGAAACTCAGAGGAAGATGGAGATTCTGTCTCACATAAATAACCATCTGAGTCAACCCAACGAGAAAAGTCAACAAAGGATGAACCATCTGAGATTAAGTTCTCAGAATATGAAGATGAAGAAAGACAACCAGAAGCAGTGGAGGCTCCGGTTCATCATGATCTGCCCAGAGAAACTAGAATTAAGAAGGACCATCCTGAAAGACTGATACTTGATGCACCTTAGAATCCTGTTCTCACCAGAAGACAACTCAGCAGAATGACAAGTCATCCAGCATTTGTCTATATTATAGAACCAAAGAAATTTGAAGATGCAGAACATGATGAAAGTTGGATGATGGCCTTGCAAGAAGAGCTAGACCAGTTCACTAAAAATGATGTATGGGATCATGTCTCAAGGTCAAAGAACAAATCTATCATTGGCACTAAGTGGGTATTCAGAAACAAGCTTGATGAAGAAGGAAACATAGTGAGAAACAAAGCAAGACTTGTGGCTCAAGGGTACAATCAACAAGAAGGGATAGACTATGATGAAACATTTGCTCCAGTAGCTAGACTTGAAGCAATAAGAATCCTATGTG
>CATIWQ010345072.1:0-10030 GCA_949673415.1 Euphorbia schlechtendalii | reverse complement strand
ACCTTATGCTAGTTATGCATGCAACAAAGAGAAAACCCAGGTTTTTATCATTTTCTCCTTCATCTATTTTCAAGGAATAGGATGGTGTTATAACTCTTTCAAATTAAAAATCGAATTCGAATTCAAGTCTTTTGCCCGATTTGGCTCAGTCATTAACTCCTGCATATCAAAAGAATCAGGCAAATAATAGTCAAAATTTGGATTCTATACCTAGATTTTGTTATGGTTTGAATCACTATAATGTCATTCGTTTTCTGAATCATCTGTTTGGGGGGATTTCAATGCTACATTTCTTTTTACTTCTTTAGATTGTCTGAGTGTTGCTCAGGGGTGGAGCATATAATTGGGTCATTATGTAGAATGATGCACATTTTGGTTTTTTAGAATTTAAATCATAGAGTAGTCTATTTTATTTGGTTTTTGGTAAGAAGTACAGGCATAGAATTCAGTGAGGAGGAAATGTGTGATTTGTTGCTGCAACTGTTGTATGAAATACGGGGGTGGGTTATTCCCAATTTTGTACATATGAGCCATTGGGTTATTAGCAGCTGGCCAAAGTAGTACTCTTACTAGCACTTATGCAAGGCAGTTTAAAATGGACGGTTGCTGAAACTTGAGATTGAAAAAATAGCATAGGGCATTGATAACTCAGAGTTGTGTGATAGTCCCTACAATAATCGTTGCACTTGTTTTCGATACCTCTGAGAATTCCCTGGACATCTTTAATGAATGGCTAAACGTTCTTCAATCAATTCTGATCCCTTTTGCACTGATCCCTCTACTATTTCTCGTTTCCCAAGAGAAAATCATGGGAAGTTTTAAGATCAGTTCTATTCTTAAGGTATGTTAGTAATACACAGTCACAGTTAAGTTTATTTTTTATTTCCTTTTCAGTTTTTTGATAGATGCATTACATTGATTATTTTTTATTACAGCTTACATCGTGGCTAGTTGCGGTACTAGTGATAGTGATCAATGGGTACCTTTTGGTTGACTTTTTCTCGAGCGAAGTAAGTGGGGTCATTTTCTCGACTTCGATGAGCATACTGACTGGTGCATACATTGCATTTATAGTGTACCTTGTGCGGAGGGGGTTCACATTTTCTTCGTCACCTAAAAGCGTAGAGGGTATCCACTGAAGCTTAAAAGCAATTAGGTCACATTTGCTTTGTGGTTTAAAAGTGATCTATGAAAGAGTAGTTGGGATTGGTAAAGGTGACTGTTATGCAAGGTAAAAAATTGGTTATTCGAGATTTCAGGAGCAGTGATCCTTATGTAGTTCTAAAGCTTGGGAACCATTGAATTCACATTACTACTATTGAGTTATAGTTTAATATAAATTAGTTTCAGTTTAGATCTTTGAAATTGCATAAACTTAGGGTTAATCTAAGTTTTTAATTGCTTTACATCTTTTGTACCAGATATTGAAGACCAAAGTTATTAACAGTCATTTTATCCAGTCTGGAATGAAGAGCTAACTTTCTCCATTTCAGAATCCAATGCCATTCGAAGCTTGGTTAGTTCATTTTTCCAAAGTTCTTTGATAATTATACTGCCATTACTTGTGAATCATATTCACACGATCAAATTGTTTCATAACATAGTAATTCATTCAATGTCGAATTTCATTTAATTAAATTCAAGTCCTCGTCATTATGGAGTCTGCCAAGAAGTAATAACACAGTTCAGCTTGTCGCTATTGTGCATTCATGTAAATTTGGTCTATTTAAACTGTCCAATGCAGAGGATATATGTAAATTTGGATATTTAAGTTGTCATATTTGTAAATTTAACCTTGTGTAATCTTATCCTTGAATAAGACCAATTGCTATCAATGACATGGATATCTACCTAGCCACATCATTGGATAATGAATTCCATTGGTAGTTTGTTATGCTCATAGGTGTACAAGATAATTTAATAGATTTGTTATACTCATAGCAGTTTTCACTCGAACATGCACCTGTCTACAGGAGCTGTGGGCGTAAGTCTTCCGAGGTGGATTTTAGAAGTATGTACCACCTCTTTAAATATTTCCCAAAAGCATACTTAGAAAATCAACAGTGAGTAATTTAGGTGATGCATTATCGTACTTGACTACACAATGTAATAAGCAAGGATTTTTTTCATATTAATTTGTCAGTAAGAAACTTAGAATGGAACTCAAATTATTGTTATTCAGTTGTTTTTTTGCATGTTGTAGATAGACTTGATTACTATGATGCATTAAGTTTTATTAGATTATATTGAACATTAAATTGGAATAATTGCACTCCGATCTAGTTTAGTCACTCAACCATGACTGTCAAACTAATGCATTTAAAAATTTTAGATTGGTGGTCACAACAAAGATATATATTATCAAGATAAAAGGGGGTTTACCAATGATGATTATCTTACACTAGAAGTAGACCAGGTTCCTTTGTTTTTTGGACGAATTGCTCTCCAATGTTATGAAGAATTTATGATCAGTTTTGTTAACAGAAATTATTTCTTTTCATTTGGGCATAGTAAAGGATCATCAAGAAGTTCAGTTTTACCTGTTGATTCGGAGCCAGAATAGAGAGTTTTCAAGTAATTATTATTTCTTCTTGTTCAAAGATATAGTGATTGAATAGGAACTCGTTAGGATTCATGAAATAGAAATCATTCAATTAAAATTAATCTCTTAATATTCAGTTTTTCCAATTGATTATGGGTTGTTTGTATTATAGTGCAATACCTTGATTCTTATTTATTTTTCCAAAAGCAAAACTTAATTTATTCTTACACTAGGAGTAGACCAGGTTCCTTTATTTAATTTGAAATAAATATAGACAAACAATATTCTTATATAATAAATTGTGTGCTATATTGGAAACATGTAAATCAAGTTG
The DNA here is from genome assembly GCA_949673415.1 of Euphorbia schlechtendalii. NCBI lineage: Eukaryota > Viridiplantae > Streptophyta > Magnoliopsida > Malpighiales > Euphorbiaceae > Euphorbia > Euphorbia schlechtendalii. The sequence goes on along the minus strand of CATIWQ010345072.1, from coordinate 7,154 downwards.
AATATTTAACCTTTTTCCCCTGAAACTAATAATTAAAACAGACAGTGGAGAGAATCAGAGATCCTAGCTTGCATTAATTAGCACCTCCTTCAATATCTGGAAGAAAACATACAACATAATGCATATTATACATACTATTCTGTTGCTGATGGTCAATGTCCAAGTTTGGGATCTCAGCTCTATAATCAAAGAAATTTCTCTTACTGGTTTTGATTCAGATTTTGATCAGTTTTAGAAGTATTTTCGTTATTTTCTCTTTTCCTCTGCTTTAAAATCTTACAGACTCTAAATGATATGTATAAACATTTGACCCCCATACAACATGTGTATGTACTAGACATCCAAACAGGCCCCCATTTGACTCTAAACTTTTTTCTTTTATTTTCAGGTTGCTATTATTCTAAATTACAGTATTTTAGCAGCAGTTGGCCAGAAAATGGCTAGCACTCCTGGAGTCGGTGCTTCTCTGTTTAATGCCTTAGCAAAGGTAAAGAAAGATACATATGATCTGAAGTATTAATAGTTAGATTTTACATCTTTTTACTATGCATCTTGCATATTTTTATTGCTTCTACATATTTTTTGATGTAACTTTGAATTATCATTATAATACAGGCTAATATTAAAGTCCGAGCCATAGCTCAAGGTTACTCTGAGTATGATATAATAGTAGTAGTGAGGCACGAAGATTGTATTAGGGCTGTAAGAGCTGTACACTCAATATTTTATCTCTCAAAAACCACAATAGCAATGGGAATTATAGGATTACTCGACCAACTCAGGGATCAGGTGTATCTTTCATTACATATGTCAATCTTACAGTTATATATTAACAATGATAGAATGGTTTATCTTTGATTTTAAAAAAGCCACAAAAGTTCTGTTATATTGCATGCTATTTCAATGTAATCAATCTTTTAATTTTGCCAATTTTAGCATGATTTAGAATTTGGTTAACAGTATCTCTTTTGAATATATGAGATTGGCCTTGGTCTTAAGTCTATTTAAATAGATTGATAAGTTGGATTTTATATGAAAGGATCTGTTTAAATAGATTGATAAGTTGGTCGATATGCTATTTCAAGGATCTGATTACATTAAATTGCTAAAGTATAGGGCTCCCTCCAATCCAATTTACCTAGCTCATAATTGTTAAATGTTTTTTTAAAATTTAAGCATTTGGGACGGTTTTCTTAAGAGAACCATCCGTATTGCTCTTTACGGACGATTCTTTTATTAGAACCATTTTTAATGTGCTCTTTACTTACGGTTCTTATAAAAGAACCGTCTGTATTGCTCTAAACTGGACCAGCCCACATTTTCAGACAGCATTTCGGACGGTTCTCTTAAAAGAACAGTCCCGAATGCTTTTTATTCCGGACGATTTTGAACCGTCCGCATTTGTTCCTGAGCAATCACGTCGCGACCTATGCGGACTGTTCAAAACTGTCCGGAAAAGCCCAAAATAACCATTCCCAAAAGCCTTTTCTGCACTAGTGGAACGCCGCATCTAAAAGAAGAGAAAAGCATGCATCAACTAGTAATGTTCTAAACTTAGATGCTAGGGTTTCTTTTATAAGTTTTATAAACCTATTGGCATTTATGGAACATTTCAACTTAGATTATATCAATCATGGCATGCTTAGGAGATCCTTTAGGGTTAATTTAATTTTTGAAATTCTACCTTGCAACGTTGCATGTTCAATTAATGTCTTCATTAACCAGCATTTAGGCTGTCTTCTTTTAGTTTGAGGTGACGAAGATGGTGCAGTTGGATTTGACGGTGAGGCTGGTTTAGTCGGATTTGATGACAAGGCTGATTTAGTTCTGTTTAAGAGAGGGGTTTGGGTCCGGGCTGTTACAGGTGGTTATATGTTGGGCTATAACATGGGGCGAGAAGGGTGAGTGTTTGGATCGGCAATATTTGGCATGGGTGAGGAATGGGAAGGTAAGGTTGTTATAACTGGTTGTAACGTCACTGTAGGGAGGATTGTGGGTAAAGGATCTGTAGCAGGAGCAGTTATTTCATTCAGCTTTGAACAAGGGAACACTTGCTCATCGAAAATAACATGGCGTCAGATATAGAATTTTTGTGAAGTTGGATCAAAACATCGATACCCTTTGTGACTCTTACTATAGCCCAAGAAAACACATTGACGATACCAATAATCAAGCTTATGAGATGAATAAGGGCGAAGCCAAGGATAGTAAAGGTAACCAAAAAAAAGCAAAGCTACATAATCAAGATCAGACTGGAACAAATGACTAAAGGGTATCACATTATTAAGAGATGACAAAGGCATGCGATTAATAAGATAAACCATTGTATCAACAGCATAGGTCCAAAAAGACATAGGTAAACTAGCACAATGTAACAAGGCCAAACCTGTTTCAACCACATGTCTATGTTTCCTCTCAGCTACCCCATTTTGTTCTAGGGTATACGGACATGATAAATGATGTTGTATCCCATTTTGTATGAGATGCTTTTGCATAGCAACAAATTCACCCCCCATCAGATTGAAAAGTTTTTATTGGTCTATCAAAATACTTCTCTACAATTGAATAGAATTTAATAAATGTACTCAGAACATCAGATTTATATCGCAAGAAGTAAATCCAAGTATACTTACTAAACGAGTCATGAAACAAAAAGTAATAAGAATAACCATCATTCGATTCAAGGGCGAAGGGCCCTAAACATCTGAACAAATTAATTCCATGGGTGCAGAAGTAATAGAATTTGATAAAGTAAAAGGAAGTTTGTGACTTTTGCTAACAGCACAACTAGAACATAAACTATGCGTAAAAGTTTTATTAGGATTAAAACTAATGTTTCGATTGTGAAGAAGATGACAAACTACTAGACTAGCTGGATGTCCTAGTCTATCGTTCTAGGTTGATAACGAGGTGAGATGACTTTTGACTGGTATACGAACTCTAGATGATAGCGAATATGAGCCATTTCTATTCAGGCCTCTAAATATCACCTGCTTCAAAAATAGATCATTCATAACAAAATAATATTGTAAAAAAACTCAAATGAAACGTCATCAGAATTAGTTAGAGTACTAATTAAAATCAAATTAGCATTCGACTGAGGTAAATGTAAGACTCGGAACAATTTTAAAGGACTATGTGAAGTTGGAATTAAACAGGATCCAATATTTTTTATCGAAAGTGAGGATCCGTTACCTAGTTGCACTTCTTCCGGACCCGAATACTCCGAATGGATGTTCATTTGTCCCAAATCCGTAGCCAAGTGATGTGTTTCTCTGCTATCTATGATCCAATCAGAGGTAGAATGCGAGGTAGATTGTGGGGATGAAGTGTGGTGCAAAATTGGTGGGTAGTAAGGACAGTTTGTGTTTGTTCTAGGTAAGGAACATTGCCTTGAAATATCACCAAAACCCTGACAGTTATGGCATTCAACTATCCCAATATCAAGTGGAGCTGATTGAGTTATTTGGCTCGGGTATTATTATCCCGAATTTGCGTTCTAACCCTAAGAGTACTGCTGTACCGAATAGCCCTAGGACTGACTACATCGAGTGGAGTAAACGAGGTTAGAAGACTGTTGACCACATCCTCAACCTCTACCCTGATCTCGTCCTTGTTGGAACTTCACTATGTAGTGTGCTGTGGGCATAGTAACGTCCTCCAACATCAATATTTCCAGTTTCAGATGTATTTCCTCTATCATAAGGATTGCAAGAAGATCATCAAAAGAAATGGTTCTCATGGCAAAGGTACGACAAACCTCTCTCAACTATCCACGAAGACCATCAAGGATTAATTATATCAACAAAATCCTCTTCCAAAATTGGGTGTTGTAGGAGGCCAATCGATAAACAATTAACTTTCCCCTTTGCATATACTCCGCAACTATCTCTATATTCCCTTTTATAAGAGAATTAACTTGTTGTTTGAGCTCGTGAGATTGAGCTCTTGACCCAGAGGCATAAGCCTGTTCAAGCTTAAGCCATGCTTGAAGGGTTGTATTAACACTAATGATTTGCAGTAGTAGTGACGGTGAAATTGAGTTATACAACCAGGACAATAACTGCTGATCACGTTGAAACCAATCCTGATATGCAAGATTTGGGGATTCATCATCAAGTTTCTCTGCCGGAATTACAGTTGTGCCATCTATATGTTTGAGGAGGCACATCGGTTTAATTAGCGTATGCCATGGAACAAAATTGGTTGCATCCAATTTAATCGGTAGCTGGTGTGTGAAAGAGGGAAGAGTGATAGTGGGGGCGGCATTAGTGGTGGATGAAACCATTGTAGAACACGTTTTTGAGTTAGTCATGACGATCAGAAGATTAGAGAGGGGAAAATCGAAAAATAGAAGATGGCGGCTGTGAGAGCAAATCGGCAGAAAGAAAAAAAATTCCCAGGAGGTGTCTGCTAGCAAAAATAGCTCGATACCACGTAGGGTTTGATAATGTCTAGTAGTTGGATACTTTAAGAGGTATTGTATTTATACTATAACCAAAATAGGCAAATTATAATTGTATCCAATTACAAGTCAATACAAACTCTAATACATACACATAATCTATCAACCTTCCCAAAAGTTGAGCTGGATTGTAAGGATATAGTTTGCATAGCATCTCATTCGTTGATTTGTAGACTCAGTGTAGTCTTTTCGAATGAAATTCGGCAACGCTTTAGCTTTGGACAACTCCTAAGCTTCAAAGAACTCAGATTCGGCATTAGTTCTTCGTTTCCATCATAATTACTCCATTCTCCCCATTCAAACATGTCCTCGAAATATAAAGTTGTCAATTTTGGGAACAATGGAACAGTCGATAATGATGATGATGATTAGGTGATCCCGATTAACTCAGAAGCAACTTTTCAACTCTATGAATTTCGTTGAAGTCTAGAAACATAAGGCAAGGCAACTTCGCTAAGGACGGAAAATTCTCACAGTTTGTTCAAATAAGTTAGTGTATTAATCCAACTTGGACAATTTCCAGCTAAGTATCAGTTATATTCTTAGGATTTCCAAACTTGGAGACGGTTTTAGTTGTTGCATCCATTCCACTTCCCCTTAAGAAAAATTCAAAATCATTACAATGTCTTTCTTTTCGTGTAACCGTGCTTGCTTAGCATCTTCAGCAAGTGAACTACATTGGCGTTGCATCATATCAATTTCCAATGACCCTCTAATGCTATTAAGGTTCTTAAGATCTCGAAGAGAAAATGCTTCTGCTTGAATATTCTGATCAACCCATATCTTCAATAACGTTTCCAACCCCTTTCAGTAGTAAAAATGATGTACGGACGTTCTTTAGATGCCTCAAGTTGGTTAATTTTTCAACCCGTAATGTTTGCAAGTTGTACGGAGCTTCCACACCACTTGCTTCGTCCACACTATTCAAATCTATGTAAAGACATTCTCTTTTCATCACGGATTCGACAAAATCGTGTACTAAATCGTGCATTTTACAGTAAGTCTTGTTGCCATTGAATTCTTCTACTTCTTCAAAATCTTGGAAAACAGATCTCGTGATTAAGTCTTGAGCCATCCATAAATTAATCAATTTACATTTACTCATTCTATGATCCTTAAGAAAGATAACACAATGTAAGAAGCATTGTTTAAAAGACAAGCTTAAGTCATAATATCTTAACCATAACGGAGCCAAAATGCCCTGTTTAGCTATAAAATATAACACATCAATATATATCCAAATGAACCATATAAGGAAAAAAAAACAAATCTCTATAGCCTGACAACGTCCCCAGCAGAATCGTCAACTGTCGTAATTGTGCCAGCAGGTAAAAATTAAAAATTGATAAATGATGGAAATTCCTAAGGTAGTTTTCTCGTTTGACTACCATCAGGAACATAGATAGAGAAGGAGTCGCCACCAATCGAAAGTAAAGTGCAATCGGACACCGAAACGTTAATGGTCAGTGAACTAAAGATTTAAAGGTTCGTTTATCTATTACTTGAAGGGAAGAATATATATTAATTAGCCTACCCCGCTCAATAATTGATACTCGAGATGTATATTGCTTATTTGGTTCGTTTGAGTTTATTTTACAATGAGCATATTTTTTTTGTGAATTTATAACCTATAATCTAATTATCATTAAATTTTAGTCGTAGTTAATTTTTATCGACAGAGATCACCCTTTTTTATTATATTTTAATTTTATTGACAAAGAATGCCCTAATATCACAAAATCATAGGTGACCTCCTTGTAAATATAAAGACGGATCAGTGACTCTTTGACTTTTAAAATTGAGGTTTGTATTTTGTTAGAAGCCGAAACACCACATTTAGATAAAACTTCTTAGGGAAATACAAGTCAATACCTTTTTCGGGTAAAATATTTTTCCTTTTAGAATAAAGGAATAACATGTTTATTTTACTCATTAATTAAGTTTTGATTTTTTCTTTTACTGGACTGTTCACATTCTTCATTAACGTTTTTCCTTCTTTTTCTCTGTGCCTCTTTTTCCTTTTCTTGTTCTTCTTCACTGTCTTTGCTTCTTTTTCGTTTTTGTTCTCTGCATCCATCTATCTTCTTCTTCTTCATGCTCTCTCTCTTCGAATCACGATTTTGTGGCGTTTTCATCTGTTTATGCTTCATCACTTTGATCGCGATTTTCATCAGATTTTGATATCATCGAGTCTGTTCTTATTGCGTGAGTATTTTATTTGTTATTTTCTGATTCTTTTTTCATCTTGTTTCTTATTTTTGTCAGGATTTTAGATTGCGATTTGAGTTTTCCGATTTAGATCGTGATTGAGTTTTTTTATTTGAATCAGGATTTGAGTTTCAGATTTGGATTTGTGATCTCAGTTGTTTTTAGATCTATCTCCTTGAGTTTGGATTTGGATTTGAGTTTCAAATTTGAATTTGTGATCTCAGTTGAGTTTTCTGGCAATTTCAGTTGTGTTTAGATCTCTTTATTTCAGTGTTTTTGTGTTTGTTGAGTTTTTTTCACTTTTCTGCAATTTTCAATACTATTTTCTGTTTCGGTGATGGTTTATTGTATATAGAATGCAAAAATGGAGGAGAATAGATCATGTTGGGATTTCAAGAGATGCAACTTTCTCAATTATGATCTAAAGAAGTCATTGATCTGATTTTTGTCGATCTATCGAGAAGCAATTCAATTAGATGAG
>CATIWQ010345038.1:0-12254 GCA_949673415.1 Euphorbia schlechtendalii | reverse complement strand
TGCACCTTTTTCACTCTTTTTTCATAGAATTCCACTTTAGATCATTTTACTCCCAAGATTTACCTAGTATCTGCATTTGCATAAAAAATAACTACATACCACGTGAAATCTTTTATATGAAGTATAAAAATGACTTAAACTATAGTATTTAGTGTGTAAAATTAATATGATAATAAGTGTAACTATACACTTATTAATAAGTCTTGATTTTGTCAAAGGTCAATTGACACTCTTCACTCTAGATAATGGGCTACTACTTCTTTTACAGCTTGAACTTTTGCTTACAGATGGAGCAAAGATATCACAACCTCTAGGAACTTTAGCTTCAAGATGCTTAACTACTTATGCCTATTTCAGATGCAGTCGATGCAATTTTCACTTCACTCGTCTAAACTTTGGATCAGTCAAAATCTGATGTTTCGTAATTTCTCTAGTGACGCCTGACATTTCTTCATAGGACCAGGCAAAAGTACTCACGTGACGTCCAAGCATATTTTTAATCCCTCTCTTTTTTTTACAAAAGTTTGAATCATTGGATATAGATGATTCAATTGTACCCAAGTTAATTTCATTCAAAGACACATCATGTATGCTAAAAATGTTATGTGTAGACTCATATGAATACATGGTGCCATTAGGCGAAACATCAAATAAGCAAAGCAAAGTCTGAATATTTCATAGTAAAGGTCTAACATACAAAGTTTATCAAAATAGAAGTTATATCAGAATAATTTCTTCTTCCTCCACATGTAGAGGGTTGTTCTTGATGATGGTAGGAGGAGCAAAAGGAGCGGTAGAGGAATTAGATCTCTATTGCAACCTTCTCTTAGTATACTTCCATTATAGAGTAGCCCCTTCGAGTTTATCTGGGTCAGTGAGCTTTCGAATCTTCTGAAGCTATTTTTGCTAGTAGACATCTATCTCTGTAGTCTCTCGGCGCGCATGGTCCAGTATAATGAAAGAAGTGTGTCAAGCCTATTACTTGAGGATATGCTTAGGTAATCTATAGTCCCAACTAGAGGCGTGAGTAAAGCAAGAATCCCAAAGCACTCGTTGAGTCTTCCCATATTGATGATAAAGTTGTGCGGGAGAATAGGATGTGATGCCCTAGCTGAACACCATAAGCATGAATAGGGTAGTAAAGTCAGTAACCTTCCACTAGGGGCAAACCTAGTAGATCTGGCTATCTATGTACCCTCTCATGATTTGTACCCAATCACCAGGGGTAAGGGTTGCCTAGAATATCCTGATACTCCTCAATCATGGGGTATAACTCTTGGGTCAAGAATCGAAAGACGTGGTCCAATGGATCCAAAACAGTGAGCGCAGGCATGAATAAATGCAGTGTTTCTGGGGTGAAAAGCTAAATACCGGAGCCCCCATGGACCAAAAATCTCTAATTTCTTCCAATCCGGATTTTTGAGGGTGCCTAAAAAGGTTCTGAGTCGGGCATTGTGACTTTCAATGGTGAAAGAAAGGGAAAACAATGGCGAAAGAATCAAAGAAGATGAAGAAAAACTGCAGAACAAGATTGGGTTAGGTCATGCATGTTTTGATGTTTTATGAATTATGAGCCCTAAAGGTTTTTCAAACTCTCATCAAGCGATGAAATGATATCCCACCTATGGGTGACGAGGTCGAGAGAGATCGGTGTGATTTCTCAAGGGATGAGATTGAATGCGATGAAGTGAAGTGTGATGTTGTGTTTTTAGTGTGGGTGAGGAAATGGTGGTAATGCCTTTCCATGGTAAAAATCCCATGTTACGACAACTTGAGGTGTGGGGACCTTTATTTTTGGGTAAAATAATGTGTTCTACCCTATGATGCGTAAATTGATGGGTGAATTGATGTTCATGCCTATTTTGGAATCACTTAGTTGGTGAAAATGAATGAATTGTATCTTGGACTCAATTGGGTGGAGGTTCGGATGCCAATTGGACATCGCAAATGAGTGGATATTTTATGTGGGCGCGTTCTCTAAGGTGACGTGACCTCAAGTGTTTTTAAGGTTGATGTATACCGATAGGGTATTTCATGATGCTTTGGGTTCCTTCATGATGTCAAGATACTTCATGAACACTCTTAAAACCCTAAAGTGATAAAAGAATGATATAACAAAATGATTTTATGATTCCTAAAGGTTTTTCAAACTCTCATGAAGCGATATAATGGTATCCCAACCTTTGGGTATGGAGGTCGGGAAAGATCAATGTGATCTCTCCAAAGATGAGCATGAATGGTATAAATGGAATGATCTTGTTTACCTTGAAATAAGAGGGTAAAAGGTGGTAAGTCTTACCACGGTGACATCCTTACATCATGACTAAATGAGAACATTATTTTTGGGTAAGATTGTGTTATACCCTTATGATAAATGAATGAATGAATGCAGCAATGTTAATATTTATTTAGTATCACCAATGTGGTGAAATGAATGAGTTGAGTACATGACTCAAGTTAGGTAGAGTGTCAGATGCCTATGGGGCATCGTACATGGTGAAATATGGCATGTTGATGCGTTCCCTAAAGCAATGCAACCTCAAGCATCTTTATGACCTTTGGGGTATATTGTGATGTTTAGGGCTTATTCATGATGTCATGATACTTAATAAGAGCTCTTAAAACCTTAAAATATTAAAAGAATGAGTGTGTGCATAAATTAGTGTCTGAACAAAAGAATGTGGTTAGTGTGATATACATGGTGTGAAATGTTGTTTCATTTTTATAAGTAGTGGATGAAAAAGTGATTAAACACATAGCACATAGCATGCACACAATTATACAATTCTTCCAACCACACACCTCCCACGGAGTAAAGAGTTCGGCTTCTAAATCCAAGCTTGGGTCTTCTTGACACCATGAGGGTGTTAAGGAGCGAACCTGCACGTGTTGGTAAACCTAATGGAAGTTACTACGGTGATGCTATATGAGTTCGATCGCACGGGGTTGTTGATGTAAAAGGTTCTTATTGCACTACGATACACTCCAAGCCTCTCCCCAACTAGGTGCGAATGAAGGAGGTACATGCGATATGGCAACAAGTGATCCACACACTAGGTATCCTCGATACCCATGAGGTCACGAGTGATACATTCATGGCTTCACGGTGAAAATAGGGCTCCCTAACCTTAATGGCTAATCTATCTAATGCATATGCTTTTGTTTGAAATATTTTAAAGGTGAAAAAAACTTATTTAATAACTTTTCAATACTCATCAAAGTCTTTTTTAAACTTTTAAGTTTAAGAAAAGGAAAATGATCCCCAAAGGAGTCGCCACTGTGAGTGGATAATGTTTTGGACCTGTACGGGCATCGCGAGGAACCGGCTCCATGGGATGGGACATGGGGGTTTTACAAAAACATAAAACGACAAAGAAAAGTTTCGAAAGACTTGAGGCCTAAACCACTTGCCTACATTTTTACGGAGTCGGCACCCAAATCAGCTCTTCCGGGAAATTCAGTACATCCTAGATCCGTCAAGCCTGAACCGTAAAGTAGTGAAGAGATTTGGGTGGATGAGTTACCCACTTCGTCGTTATTTGAGTTTTAATTACTAGTGAACAACCACCTTTAAGACATTTTGGTTTATTTCTTATCATTTTCGGTTCATATTGGAGTTAGACATACACATGCGGAAAGCGATAAATAAAGTGGTTAAAAATTAAAGAAAGGAGTAAATAAAGTAAATACAAGGCTTCTAACCTAAAGGAGGTTAGGGTAAAGAATAATACAAACCGAGGGTAATATACAAATGATCTTAAGTACAAATAATCTATAAATACATTTTTATTTATAATTGTGATACCCAAAGGAAAAATAAAACCCTAGCATACATCTAACTTAGACTACCTGCATCAATTAAGGTTAGCATGAGATATATCACAAAATAATGACACAGCTAGTTAACCAGACAAGATGCAATTAGTCATGCTAAAGAGTAAGATTAGGGTGAATCGCGTGCTAATTGATTTAAAAATGGAAAATTCAGGTTCCCCGCGCGCTATTATCGAAAATTAATTGATTTTAGACTCGATTTACCAATTTTATTGTTTACGTTATAATCATGGCATAAGTGTGGTCCATTATCAAGGAAAATGGATTTTCAGTTGTGTGGGGCCTAAAACAGTATTAAAGAGCAGGAAAGTAAACCAGGCCGAAAATGCAAAATTAATCGAAAACAAAACACAAAATCACACCAAAGAGTCTCCAAAAGCTTAGAATCTTACCCCTCTGACATGAACCCATGAGTATCAAAGCTAGAAACGTCAAAGAATGAGATCTCGAAGTCTTTTTGCAGTCGATTAGGTCAAAAAAGGTAGATATGAAGGTTTTTTAGTGAAAAGAATAGGAAACCCGAGAGTTAGATTTTTAGTTTCTAACTCAAACCCAAAAAGGAGAGGGAGTTTCAGAGAAAAAGCTTCAGAAAACAAGGGTGTGGAAGTTTCCTAACTTTTTCCCAAAAAGTCCCTAATTACTCTCTCTAGAACTTTCTCTCTCAAAGTAATTTTCCCAAAAAGGTAAGAATCCCTAGAAAAAGTAAAAAGTACACAAAAAATTCCAATTTTTTAGTTTATACAGTGGTAGGGAAAAGCTGTAATTTTTTAAAGAAGGAGGGGTAATTTTGAGACAAAAAAAATTAAAGTTAAGGGCAAAAGGGGTAAAAAATATTTGATTAGATAACAAGTTAGTCGGGACCGGTCCAAACAGTCGGGATCGGTCTCGATTGTCGAGACCGGCCCATTTGGGCGGACCGGTCCCAGTCTCCCTTATGGACCGATCCCGGATTACTTTGGGTTCGCCAAACCAGTCCGGTTCCGGGACCAATCCATTTGTGGACCGGTGACTAGCCCGATCAAGACCAGTGATCGGTCCACTTATTAGGCCGGTTTGACCGGAACGGGGCTAAAAAATTTCTTTTTCTTTTTCTTCTCTTTTTTAATGTATTTTTAATTTTAGTAACTATTTTTATTATTATTATATATTTAATTAATTTAATTATTTAACTATTTTTTGGACTTTTCTTTTATGGTTTTTTAGGTTGATTTTTGGTTGGTTTTGAATGGTTTTGGGTTGGTTTTAACTTTTTAAAAACCAAGGATCTCCTCCAAATGCCTCGTAACCTCAAAGCGGATCACTAAAAATATTTCTCATCATCACTTCACGAGAGGGACCAAGAATCCTGTGCTCACAACCAATATAGGAAGAGGATTTGGCCGGTTCGTGAGGAGATCCGCACCCAGGTAGTGAGAGCTTTCATCATCAGCCTCCTATCCATTATATTCTTTATCATATCATCCAACAAGATCAATTATGGATTGATATCGGTGGTTGAGGATGTTGTGAACATCTCGAGCTAGAATTGGACCCAGGTCATATTGGGCCAGATGTATCATGGCTTGGACTATGCGATGAGGGCGCACAACAAGTCCCTCAAGCTGAGTCACCTCCTCCTCCAAGTTTTTGTTTCTTTTTGTGAATTGCCTTTAGTATAACTTTTGCTCCTATGTTGTACTAACATGGTCACTTTCTTGTTTTGCAGATTTGGGTTTTTGAGTACTAGGTAATCCCTCCTCCTATTTTCGAGGGTGCCTTGGCCCTAGGGGTTGCCTTCATTATCTAATGGTGTCGTCAGGTCAGTAGTCTACGTAAGTGGAGGAAAGGTTACCGTGAGTGCATTTGCTACCTCTCTTGGGATCAGGTATTCCCTTGTTACCTTAGAATCTCGATTGTTATTTTATCTTTCCGCAATGAATCGATGATTGATTTGAAGACATATGTCTTGCTCTTATATTTTATGCAGATTGTGGAGAACCCTTGGGAGGACTTGCCCAATAGAGATGCGGTTTTGGAGGTGAGGATGGATGTGGACAACCATCACCTCGTCTTAGAGAGTTTACGGTCTCTCGAGTGGTATTTCGATGAGTGAGTCTGTGATTGGAGGACCTCTTTGGTAACTAGCTGGCTCATGCCCCCTCCCCCTCCAATTAGTGTATTCTAGCCACATCTGACGATTACAACCACAACTAATCACCTAAAGTTCCTTGAGGGGAATGATGTGGTGGTCGAGTGCATTGATGGCAACTACCAGGTTCACTTGGCTTCACTTCTACCACCTTGTCCTCGGTTGTGGTAGGACAACTTCAAGTTGTGGTACCTTTGACATGCCGAGGAGCTCATCCATAGAGCTAAAGTGGGGCAAGCGTGTTTGCGACGAGGTCGAATGATCAGAGGGCCCTCTGTGCCACCTTTAGGTATCATAGAGGGTTGGGTGGCTACACCCATGGATTCTGCCTTCTCTCTCTTATCCTTGGTTGGGGATAGTACCTCCGTGGAGCTTCCAGCCAGCCATCACATCCTAGACTTCATCCCGTAGGACACCACTCATGTAAGTTTCTTTTCTTCTAGATCTTTTCCTATTTTTTCATTGGTTTTCATCCTGAATTTTATTTTATCAAGTTCGTTGAGCCAAGGAAGAGCGGGTCACATGCCAGTACATGTCTACGAGGTATCTGATCATTGCATAGAATAGCACTACTAAGGTAAGATTTTTTGCTCTTTGCTTTTTTAGTTTCCTCTAGCTGCCTATGTGATATATAATACTTCATGCATGATATGATTGTGATGTGATGATAAATTGCGAATGCATGTTCTTGATATGGCATGTGATTTTTAATTCCAGGTGTTGCTTTCACTGGAGGATCAGGCTTGATCTTCTACGGAGGCTAGGGCTCGGGAGCTGGGGGACCAGCTGGTGTTGTCAGAGGGCCTGGTGAAGGACTAGGGGGAGCTCATCCAGAGGATGGAGAGGGATTTCTCCAAGCAAGGGTGGACTGCGGCTGGGGTTAGGAGTGTGGAGTCGGAGGAGCATGCATTTGCCAAGCAGTTGAGGAGGTTGAAGATAGCCAGCACTCAGGGAGAGGCGTTTGGAGGATTTATTCTCCATCATGAGGCTTTTAATGTTGATATCGTCCATGCTAGCAGCATCCAAGAGTCTTTTGGCGGGGAAGAGGAAGAGTCAGATGGTTTTGCTAGTAGTGACTGAGCTAGGATCCTAAAGTAGTTAGCGAATGTGGCCCTTAAGTGTAGTTTGGCATGTTTTTTATTTCACTCTACCTTTGATACATTGCGGTTTGTAAATTAATTTTTCATATTTATCTAATTTGGTAAGGGCACATTTATGCCCTTTGAATTTATATGCTTTCTTTTCCTATCATTTGCGGTTCAATTAGTCACTTTGCATGTTTTCGGACCCGTGTATGTGTCTGCAGGTACTCCTTGTTAAAGATCTAACTTTTGAAGCTGGTATATCCTGAAACACAACCGATAATATACCGTTGTAAGGGAGACATCGATGTTTGCATTAGAAAACCTGTCACCTTATAAGTATATACATCAACACGGACATTGATAATATCGATGTCGATATTGCCAACGTCAATACCGACACAGCCTACACCAACATCAGTACCGATATACCTAACATCGGTATCGACCTTGCCAATATCGGTATAGATATTGCAACACCAGTATTGGCATTGATTTCCAGCCTATTCAGATTTCTTCCTTTCTCATGGCGTCTCACAACCAACAGCTTCGTTCCTTCCTTCGCACCTTGAAAAACCCCGATTGGTCAATATTGAAGCCTTTCTATTTGTGGGGGTTACGTAACTTAGCATTCAACCAAGTAAACTCGGCTCTTGTTCTAGCGACTTTGTCATTCTGGGACCCAGCTACCCATTTGTTTCGTTTCACGTTTCAAGAGATGTGCCCCAGTATTAAGGAGTTTCAAGCCATGTTAGGCCTTCTTTATCCCCGAGGCTTCCCTATCGCAATTCCCACCTACCAATTTGGGGTTGTGGATACCTTAAGAGGTTTATGGAATCAAGACTCCATGCATCCATTCTTGTCTCAATCGCCTGCTCCTCTAGGGTTCCGAGTTGACGTCGTCTTGGGTTGGTGCATAGCTACTTCTCGGTCTCACTTGGCTTGGCCTTTTATGGTAGCCCTTCTTTTGATGGCCGAGTTTATTTGCGGCTCCAGGCCAATTTCCCCATTCCGGCTCATCTCTGTCATGCAATCTCTTTCTTGCGAGCGTTCTCCTTCTACGCTAGCTTTGGCTGAGTGTTTAGTCAACATGGATGCCGCAAACATCAATTGATGTATAGTCGATGACCGCTTCACCCTTCTTAAGGTAACCTTTCGTTCAAACTTTTAACATTTTGTGTATTCCCACGTTAATTGCTACCCACGCAAGTGTGGTTGTTGGAGAAATTTTCTTTTATTCGAGCTCCTACCGCAAACTTTGCCCTTTGCTCCTCTACTCAATAGAACAGGCATGTTCTTATTACAAATCGGCACACGAAGCTAAATGAGGATGACTGGGTTCAGATCATGAGTCACTATCAGGATCACCAAATTCGATGGGTCTGTCCTTGGTGGGCCATCCTCAAGTAGCCATGGTAATGCATGATAGTGGTATTCTCCTACTTGGTGTTCCCGAGCTCATGTTTTACTCTCCCTCTTGGTTGTATCGATAGTCTAGAAGGTGCTAGTGGGTTTTGAGGTCTTCCTGCTTGACTCGCAGCTCTGATTAGCATCATGAGGGTCCAGATCTGATTCAAATGCTGTGGGCACAGAGGACTCAATTCGTCGGCATAGAATATGGATCTATTAAGATAAATGAGATGGATGGGTTTTAGTGCTAGTGGTTATCATAGATCAAGTCTTTGGGTGACCCAGCCGGGCATTTCTGCCCGACACTCGATTGGTCCTGATATGAGAATGGAGAGGTACCCCTTGACTATACCTGGAGGGTGCATGCTGATTAGTGACATGGTGGTTTCTTTGACAGACATTGATGTTATTTATCTGTATATAATAAGTTATGGACCTATCATATTTATTCGAACTTGTATTCTAAACTATGCTTTATTAATCCTAAAACTTATGTTGTTTACGTATGTTGTGCTTACAATTGGAATGCATATATTCAAATGGACACATTCATAATTTTACAACATAAATGTCATTTTCATTAATGAAATTATATGAGGTACAAAAGATTTCACTCCTATTAATAATTAGCTTATACAATCCAATGGGCTATTCTACAAAAAAATGGACCTCAAGTTTGTTGATCGACAATATACTAGCCGACAGGATGTTTGTATCCTATACGTGGTAATGCTTGAGTTTGTCTTGGTTAACTGGTTGACGAACTCATTGCCATCCATGTCCATAATCTTCACTATTCCTTTTCCCAAAGCTATCTTTATTACTAACAGTCCCTCCCAATTCGATCGAAACTTTCCTCTGACATCCACATTCGAGGGACTTAGTTGCTTAAGGACTAAATATCATGCCTTCATTGGTTATTTCTGATGTTTGACCCGATTGTTGTATGCTCTATCCATCCTTTGATGGTACATTTGCAGATGATCCAAAGCTTTCAAGTAGTGCTCATCTATTATGTTGAGCTGCTTGAACCTAGCCCTAGTCCAATCTGACTCTTCTAACTTTTCTTCTAAGGCTACTCTAAGAGATCATATCTCTAGTTCCACTCGTAGAACCGCCTCCATGCCGTAGACTAAGGAAAAAGGTGTTTGGTTCTTTGGAGACTTGATGCTTGTTTGGTATCCCCAAACTGCTAAGGGAAGTTTTTCCGCCCAATCCCTATAGGTGGCTACCATCTTGCTCAGGATCTTCTTGATTGACTTGTTAGCTGCTTATATTGCTCCATTAGCTCGAGGCCTATAAGGGGAGGAATGATGATGTTCCATGCCATACTTCCTTATTAACTTTGTTGTTGCACCTTGAAATTGGACTTTGTTGTCAGATACAATACGGTGAGGCATCCCATGAAGCCCAAATATGTGTTTCTATGAATTTGGCCATTTTCTTGGTGCTGATGGTGGTGTAGGATTCAGCTTCCACCCACTTTGAGAATTAGTCTACTACCACCATAATAAACTTGTGTCCGTTCGTAGAGGAAGACCGGACTTCCTTGATTGCATATATCCCCCTCACCGAGAATGGCCAAGGAGTAGATAAGTGATGAAGTTCTGTGGGAGGTAAATTCTTAACGTCCTTGTATATTTGGTAGGCGTGGTATTTCTTCACTTCGTCAATGCAATCTACTACCATGGTTGTCTAGAAGTAACCTTGCCATTGGATCTTCTTGGCTAGTGTGACACCATTCATGTCGGGGCCATAGTCGGCTGCATGTATTCCCCCGGTTACCAGGAGGGCTTCCTACTGGTTAATCAAGACAGTAATTGAACATGCAATCATTGTAAGGCGGAATTTCAAAACTTTAAATTAACCTAAAGATCTCCTATGCATGCCAAGATTGATATAACCTAAGGTAAAACGTTCCATAGATGCTTTTAGTTTTATAAAACATGTAAAAGAAACCTAGCATCTAAAATTAGATCATTACCAATTGATGCGTACTTGATCTCTCTTTGGTAGCGGTGTTCCCTTTAGAGTATTTTTTGTAGCACTTCATTAGCACAAGCTTCCAAACTAGGAGAGCCTCTATGATTGATCCACATGGATCTTCACCGACCAAAACCTCGAAGAGGTAGAACCCGTCGATTGACAACAGCTGCTAGACTACTCGAAAATCGACCCAAAAATAAAACCTCGAAAGCTCACTTAAACTTAGAGCCTTCTAAAAAAACTCTTCAATTTGTTTTGAGAAACTCATGAAGGATCTCACACAAGAAAAGAAGAGGAGAGTAGAAATCAGAGAGAAAATTAGCTATAAGCTTTTTCTGGTGTGTGATTAATGAAAGGCTAGAAGTCTATTTATAGGGAAAAATGGGGGAGTGTTAGAATCCCCTTCTAAATCTGCATGGGATAAGATAAATCCTATCCCATGCATGTGGGTCAGCCGCGCGAGTAGGGCAACCCGTGGGCTAACCCACGCATTTCATGAGAGAAGCCTTAGTGTGAGGGGCGACACGGAGCAGTGGGTCGAGGGCGCACGGAATGAGAGGCGCGGTCCACCGGCATGTTTTAAAAAGGTGCACCGGGTCGGGGACCTGAAAAAAAGGTTGAAAGAGAAAAAGTGAAAACGTTTTAGATCAGTTCGAACTCGAATCTGCCATCTATTAGTGTGGAGTCACCACCTAGATTAGCTCTTTCCATGAATTAGAGTCCCGTGAGGCTTAACGTCCGGGGGACGGCCCACCAAGACACAGAGATTCAGGTCCAGGATAAGTTACTTATTTCTTAAGTGATCACATTATATTACATCTACAAAAAACCGTATTCTCTCAATTACGCATATTCGCGCTTAGGTTGTTTTTCGAGTTTACATGCATGATTCACATATAGAAAAAGTAGTAAATCCATCCATAATGCGAAATAATAAATCATCCACAAAATAGTAAGTAAACGTGGAAAGTAAATGCGGAAAATAAAAAACACAAGGCTTTCAAAAATTGGGGGATGCAACCGCCTGCTACCCTATTAATTACATTTTCCGTAAAATATGTGAAATACCCGAAGGAAAAATGAAAATCCTAAACATACATCTAACATGCATCCACAAAGGTTAGCACAAGATATATCACATATGTTCGATTTGATTTTAGCGAGGCCCGTGTGGCCGAATTAAAACATTGATGATTTAAAGGTACTTAATTTAAATAAAAATAGTTCATTTTTATTTACATGTATGTTGGTCATTTCTATTAGTGAAAATGACCGCATGGTAAAAGGTGAGGTCTGTTATCCATGAATATATTTTATTCCCTTCGTGGGGGTATTCTAAAACTAAAATTAAAAAAGAAATAAAAGAACAAGGAGAATTACAACATTATTTACAATAATAAATAAAATAACTCCTAGGTTCACAAATAAAGAAAATAAGAAGAAGATGAAAGCACGGGAATTGCCGTTCTAGGAACTCAGAGGCTTACCCTTGCGGTATGAATCCACTTCGGTGTATCCGTTCGACCTTTGGAAGTCCTCCTCGTCCATTTTGTAGTTAATTGTGGTGAAATTGTTGGTGTAAAAGTTCAAAAAATCTTCGTTTAATTCTTGGAATTTTAATGTAATTTAATTGGAAAATACTTGTTTTTTTACCCAAAAGATAATCAAACTCAGGTTCTAAATTTGTTTTAGACTCGAGAATATCTAAGGATTTAAGAAGAAATAGATGAAGAAATTTGATAGAAAGATGAAGAAATTTGGGATCCGAATGTGTTTTGGATCCGAGAAAAAAAGAAGAAGAAAAGAAAGTATTA
>CATIWQ010345036.1:0-12262 GCA_949673415.1 Euphorbia schlechtendalii | reverse complement strand
GCATATAACTTGATTAACATAAAAGACTTAGCACGAAATACGCATTATGACACATAGACATATCATAAACTTTGAAATAGAAAGTATAAGTAGAAAACAAAGCAAAGTTGTAAGGTATGCAAGTGAAAACTAAAGTTTATCAAACCGTATCCACTCTTTAATGGGAGTCGTCAATTCCCGCAATTCCTGCGTCTGCTTTGAATTCGGTCTCGGCCGGTACAGAACATCCGCTAGGATGTTATTCTTTGCGAATATAGAACAAACGAATATTGAAGAATGAAAACTTTTATTGATAAGTGATTTGCAAGTACACTTATACAACAATCGCTCGAGAATATAGAGAAATCTAATGATCGAAACAAGGATTCGAATCACTTAAACATTTTCTCGCTAACTCTTAAGAACGTAGCGAACTCTCTATTTATACACACTATATTTACACTCTAATGTTTTCCCTCAGTCTCTCTGTACCATGTGCCACCAAATTTGTGAGGTTTGGAGCCCTATTTATAGAGTTTGAAGGGTTGCGTCTATCCAAACGAAGGGCTGTGTCCATTGGTGAAAGATGGCATCTCTTCATTGTGATTGGTTGAGAAGCTTTGATATAATCCACAATGGATAAGCACCTTTTCATGATTGGTTGACTCTTGATAGGTGTCTGTTCATTGGTAGTTGATGGCAGTTGATGGCGGTTGATCATACTTATCTGACGGTTGTTAGTTAAAAAGATAATACCAGAAAACCGTCCATGTTGAGATCGTGAATCTTTGATTGGCAATCTTCTGATTCTGAAGTAAACAAGTTGTGGCCGCGAATGATTGTCGAGACCGTGTATTGAGTTTTACTCAGAATTCTTCTTGTAACTTCACCGATCTTTGACAACTTTGATCATAAGCCAAATCTTTAAGTTTTACGTATCTTTTTGCACCTTTTTCACTCTTTTTTCGTAGAATTCCACTTTAGCTCATTGTACTCCCAAGATTTACCTAGTATCTGCATTTGCATAAAAAACAACTACATACAACGTGAAATCTTTTATATGAAGTATAAAAATGACTAAAACTTCAGTGTTTATTGTATAAAATTTATATGATAATAAGTGTAATTATACACTTATCAATATATATATATATATATATATATATATATATATATATATATATATATATATATATATATTTGAGTTGAACGTCATGGAACTTCAGAAATGGTTGGATTAATCGTGTGAGATTTATCCTATAAAACAAGTAAAGATCAGAGTAGGGCCGGGGCTTTTATTCCCCGGGGAATCTCTGATGCTCAAGTTAGTATAATTGGCGTGACTGAGTATAGAAGGCAGGAGGATCGAAAGTTCTTATGCGTATGTATTATCAGAGTAAAATAGAGTAAGAAGAAAAATGATTAACCTGTTATGAAGCCTTACTCCTATATTTATAGAAGCTGCCAAATCCCTCAAATCAAGGAGTTTTGAAATGGTTAAAAGTAGAATCATGATCCCTAGAATCAAGGAAAACCAAGTTTGAGCTTTATCCACTCCTTCGTTCTAGGATGTGGTTACCTGCTTCAACTGAAGCCTTTACTAAAATGTCCACCGCCTAAATGAACGAGATGAAATCACTATCTTGTGGTCGTTCAATGAAACAACTAAGACTGCGACTCCTCTCGACTCATAAAATTGCCTCCTAGTTGAGAAGGGGGAAGAGAAGATGGAATAGTCGGTAATATGTTGACGAATGAGGCGGGATTCCTTTCACCAGGCATTCGGACCGAGCTTTGTGGTTATCTCTAAGAATATGACATCATGTTCTGATAACAGAAGTCCCCCCGCAAGTCAAAGAAGCTTTTTAAATCTTGCGCCGCTTCGAATATGATGTCGGTTCAAACACTCGATGATTGCTCTTCTGTTACCAGCTGTTTGGGGTGCCTCGTAAAATCCATCGACATATCCTAAGATACCACTTATTACTTCTAGAAATGTCCGCGTCTTTTCAAATTCGGAGTCTTTATAAATGGAGCGTCGTCTTTTTTATCTTCTACTGTAAAAACTTCCCTATTTCTTCTGTCTGTAACTTTTCTTCACTTCTCTCATGATTTTAGCAAGTTATCTTCGCTTTTACCCCGCATTGTGAAGTGTAACGACGACATCTTTGATCAGACTCTCTACTCCTCAATCTGCAAGTATGTCTATGACTAACTTTGATATTTATACCGCTTCTGATTTATCTCTGCCATATTAGTGATTCCTGCGTTTAGGATGATCAAAATTTGCATTATTTGGTGTAGAACAGTGTATTTAGGGTTTTTGTTGTATCTTTGCTCATTCTCCATGCCAACTCTTCGTAATTGCTTTGAATCCTTCTAACCTTGGGCCTTCTCTAGATCTTAAATGCAATTGTGCGAGTCTGGAAATGTTTCCGGAGAATTTCCTAGGTTTAGGGATTCTCATTAACGGTGGCGAGCCATGGATAAACTTTTCTAGGATTTGAATCGTATTCTAGGGTTACGCGACCTTGTTTGGGCTTCTATCTTAGTTTGGGCCCGGGACTTTGTGGAAGGCCCGCTATTCGAAGCGAACTTCCTCGGGGAAGTGCCTATTTTGAGACCGTGATCTGAGGTTTTATTATGTATTTAGGATGAGTTCCTCTAGTAGCTCTAGCAGCGACGCAGCTTTTGCTAGGGCCTTTAATTGTGTCACTAGAATGAACTTAAAATTGGATGACATATCATCTCAACCGGTGACCATTGATAGAACTAACTAGCGTCCCATTCTTAGGATTAAATGAAAGGCGCGTAGGAAAATGACTGACCAACATCCCTTTGATCAATGGCCCGTAGTTGATTCAGACGAATCTTTAATAAGAGCCATAGACGAGTATGATGATGATGACGGCCTAGACTAGGAGGCCGGGATGTCGAGCCCTCAAGATTCACAGAAGGGGACTTAAAGACCTAAGAGGGTAAGGAGGAGCCGGGCAAGGGGTCCCACACCTCGAATTGTAAATATGGTGTCCATTGCTCACGAGGTTAACATTTGCTTTGAGGCGCAGGTCCATAAATAGCTCATAGGGAAACCGTGTCCGCTACCGGCCTAGCATGAGTGTGTGCACACCCCTCTTGAGGGTTACTTTAGCATTTATATGGAGCAGATCTGGGCCGGCTTCACATACCCTTTACCCAAAGAGATCGCTCAACTTCTGACCAATTGGGGTGTGTACCCGGCTCAGATTCACCCTAACTATTAGTCGGATATAGTAGGCCATTATCAAATCTGTCGTGGCCTCGAATTCAACTTTGACTCATCCTTTTTTCGCCGTCTGGCTTCTATGAGGTGGAAGTCATCTGAGGACCATCTCCACTTCAGTAGCAGGGATGGTTTCTATTTCTTCTCAAATCATCCCCAGTCGATCCGTAATTTCAAACAATACTTTTTTTACATTAAAGTGAACTCTGAATACCCGTCATTTCCCACTCGTTGGAGAGAGGACGTTCCTGAGGTGTTGTCTCTAAAGGGCCCGGAGGCGGATTCTCGCGTGGAAACATTCAGCCGGTTGGAGCAGGGGAGGTGGTCTCTAGTAACCATTGCCTGGGCTTTTTTGAATAACATCTAAGTGATTGGATGGGATGGCTTTAATTTTGTTTACTATAGTGGTATAGTAGAGATTCCTGGTAAGTTTGCTCTTATTGCATATTTTTTATTGTTACAGGATGTTGGCTTCTCGTCTGAATTCCTCCTTTAACAAATTTTTAGCGAAAGGTACCAAGGACTTGTCTCGGTAAAATCAAAGGAAGGAGGCGGAAAAAATAGATCTGACCTAGGATGAAGTCTCAAACATCATCCCACTGAAGAAAGTGGCGGCCCGAAAGAGGCCCCGGGATGATACCCCAGTTAACGAGGTAGCACCGTCTGAGACTACACTTAAGAGGGTAAGGCGTGATTTTAGTTGAAATATTCATTATTTTGCATGTGAACAATCCTTTATTTGCGTAGAACAAAGAGGTGTCATGCTTTGCTCAGCGCCAATCTGCTCCTGCCGCCTCGGCCTCAAATACTGCTACTTCTCTCTCTGTCCTGTTTCAAAGAGAGCTTCCTCGAACTGAGTGATCCTCAAGGTGGGATCGCGAGCCCACAAGTATAATTGGCACTTCGCCACATACTTCCCTTGCCTTGTGAGAGGGAGGCGTATAAAGAAGAGTCGAGCATCTTCTTGACGGGGGGACTAATGGACACCCTCTCTGATGTAAGAATTTTATTTTCAAATTGCTACTTCTTTTAGCCAATGACCTTATTATTCCACAGGTTGTGTCTCGCTGTGCGGAGATGCATCGGAGGTCATCCAATCACACTAAGGTAAGGGCTGAACTTCAAGTGGCCAAGGCAGATCTTCAGGCGGCCAGAAAAGAGGCAGCAATGGCCAAGAAAAATGAGGCGGAGGTGGTGAAGGCACGTGATGAGGCATTGGAGTCATCTACCAAATAGAAGGAAATGGAAAAAGAGTTAGAGAGGCTTCGTGAGGCCCATGATCAACTTCTTTGACGTTTCACTGATTCGGAGAAGGATGCCTTTTGCTACCAAGATGAGCTTAAGGCGGCCCAGGGCAAAGTAGATTCTTTGGAGAAAGAAATGCTGGAAAGGGACGTCGAGTTGGATGGTGTGTGGGCAGGATGGTGAAAATGGCTCATTTGTTTGGGTCCCACCTTCTTGAGGCGGTGCGCACTCATTGGTCTGAACTAGAGGATGCCATGGTTGAGGACGTGCCCTTTCCTACTTTTGACAAGGTTTCTGATAGTCCCCTTGAGCCGGCCAGCGGCGGTGAACTTCCAGCTGGAGATGATCAAGCATAGGATAGGATTTTATATTTTGTTTTTGTTTTTGTAAATAACTTTTGAATCAATGAAGTTAACTTTTCCATTTGTTCTTGTTTTCCATCTCGCGTCATGTGTATTGCCCAAAAGTAGCATTTAACATTATGTTTACCGCCTCAAGTTAATCCAAGGCTTAAAATGCTAAATGTGATAAAATCAACCCAAGGCTTAAAATCCTGCTTGTTCACCTCAAAGGAATTTTAAAGCGCAATATTTGATCTACAGCTTAAAACGATTAGCATTACGATTACCCGTCTCGAGGGAATTTTAAGGCTCAATATTTGAACTAAGGCTTAAAAATGCTTAGCATCATAGTTACCCGTCTCGAGGGAATTTTAAAGCGAAATGTTAAAACTAAGGCTTAAAATGCTTAGCATTGCGATTACCCATCTCGAGGGAATTTTAAAGTAAAATATTTGAACCAAGGTTTAAAATGCTTAGCATTACGATTACCCGTCTCGAGGGAATTTTAAGGTGCAATATTTGAACTAAGGCTTAAAAATGCTTAACATTATGGTTACCCATCTTGGGTGAATTTTAAGGCGCAATATTTGAACTAAGGCTTAAAAATGCTTAGCATTATGGCTACCCGTCTCGGGGGAATTTTTAAAGCAAAATATTTGAACTAAGGCTTAAAATGCTTAGCATTACGATTACACCGTCTCGAGGGAATTTTCCTCAGATGTGTCTAAAGTTTATTGTATCGCCTCAAGGGAATTTATATTTTCTCTAGGTTTAACCTCTTGATAAAGCTCTCCGTCTCGAGGTAAATTGATATTCTCAAAACGTTACAATCATTTAGTGCGATTATAATAATGCTTGCAATGAGAGAAGATTCAATCGTACACTTTTATTAACATATTTACAATAAGTTACATATAGATACAAGCCGGTGCTAAGTTAACCGAGTTT
This sequence comes from Euphorbia schlechtendalii, assembly GCA_949673415.1. NCBI lineage: Eukaryota > Viridiplantae > Streptophyta > Magnoliopsida > Malpighiales > Euphorbiaceae > Euphorbia > Euphorbia schlechtendalii. The sequence goes on along the minus strand of CATIWQ010345036.1, from coordinate 6,487 downwards.
GGTCTAGGGGACGATGCCTCGTTAAAAACCTTCCCAAGGAAAAAACCTAGTGGGAAAAAATCCAGGGGAAGGAAAAGAGTGCGACGCCTGATTCCCTAGTCGTTCGTCATATTGTAATATGGTCTCAAATTTGAGATGTTCCACTTTCTTGGTAGACTTTTACCTTCGAGGTTGCTAAGTCGATATGTGGCTGGGCCAACGACCTCTGTTATTTGGTAGGGTCCTTCTCAATTTGCTCCAAGCTTGCCTTTGCCTTCTCGTGATTGCGAGGCGACGACGTCTTTGAGGACTAGGTCACCTTCTTTTAGCTGCAAGCTTCTAACTTTGCAATCATGGTACTTTGCGATTTTTTCTTTGTAGGCTGCCATTCAGATGTAGGCTCATTCTCTCCTTTCTTTGAGGTCGTCTAAGTGATGTCTTAGGTTGATGTCATTTTGTTCTTCGATGTAGTAAATTACTCTGTCAGTTGGGGCGGTTATCTCTACGGGAATCATAGCTTCCTTCCCATGGACTAGGGAGAAGGGTGTTTCGCCTGTCGGTCTGCATGGGGTAGTTCGATAAGACCATAATACGCTTATGAGTTCATCCGGCCAAGATCCTTTGCTCCCCCTTTCGAGGCATTTCTTGAGCCCTTCTCCTAATGTTCTATTTGTTACTTCGGTATGGCCGTTTGTCTGAGGGTGCGCTATAGAGGAATAGTAGTTTTTTATTCCTAAGCCTTGGCAGAATTCTACGAACTTTCTTGATATAAACTGCGTGCCATTGTCTGAGATAATTTTCCTCAGAATGCTAAACCTTGTGACGACATTCTTCTAGAAAAAGTCAATGAACTTTTCTGGCGTGATGGTATTAACCACGACTTGGTGAAATGGTTGATAGCTACGATTACAAATTTCCTCTGCCCATTGACCATCGGTAATGGTCCTACGATGTCGATCTGCCACGTCGAGAACGGCCAGGCGGTTACCAAGGGCTGTTGGCTGGATCGAGGTAGGTGATTCTTCCTTACGTGTACTTGGCATGGGTGGCACTTCTGAACGTGCTCTGTTGCGTCCGCCTCCATCATTTCCCAGTAGTAACCGGCTAGGCTGACTCTTCGCCGCAAGGTGGAGGCCGCCTGGTGAGATCCGTAAATTCCTTCATGAATTTCTGCCAGGATGATTTTTCCTAGGGCCGGGGTGATGCATTTCTACCAGGCGGTAGCATACAATCTTCTGTAGAGATCACCATCTACGATAGAGTATCTAGCAGATTTTTGCATGATTTTTGAGGCGGTGTCTTTATCCTCGGGGAGCGATCCATCTTTGAGATAAGCTGTGATAGGATGACGCCAGTCGTCAGCGACTTCCTCAACGCATAGCACTTGATCTTCGTCATAACTAGGGCGGACAAGAACTTCATAGAGGCTGCCTGGTTGATTGCAGTGTCCTGGGTTTGAGGTGGCTTTTACTAATTCATCAGCCGTCTCATTCTACATTCGAGGGATATGTTCAACTTTCCAGGCTGTTCCTTTCTTTTCAATGCTTTCTATTAGGCATTGCGCTTTACGGAGGTATTTGATCATGCTCTCCTTCTTTGTCTCGAAATTTCTATTGATTTGGTTGGAGACCAGTCGAGAATCACTTCAGATAATTACGCTATCTGGGGCTAGTTCAACGACAAGTTCTAGTCCTTTGATCATGGCCTCATACTCAGCAGCGTTATTAGTGGCGGGGAAGGCAAGTTTGGCCGCATATGTGAGGTGGATACGGTTTGGGCCTTTTATCAACACGCCGACTCTGGCTCCATTATTGGAAGAAGCTTCGTCAACATGAACTATCCAAGGCTCTGTCTTTAAAGTTTCCGTTGTCTCGAGTCCAACGAATTCTACTACAAAGTCAGCCAAAACCTGAGCCTTCATGGCCGTTCTCCCTTCTAAGAAGATGTCAAATTCTCCTAGCCTTACCGCCCATTCTGCCATTCTTCCTGACGTCTCAAGTCTTTGTAGTACTTTCTTGAGCAGGAAGCTGGTCCGCACTATAATGGTATGTGTTTGGAAGTAGGGTGTGAGCCTTGTTGAGGCAAATATCAAGCTTAGGGCAAGCTTCTTTATTTGAGGGTATCTTAATTCCGCATTCTTCAATACCTTGCTCGTGTAGTAAATGGGGTGCTGTTGGTTTTCTTCTTCCCTGACCAAAGTCGCTCCTACCGCTTCATCGGTTGCAGACAAATATACGAACAAAGGTTCACCATGGACTGGATGGCTGGGAAAAGGTGGGGATGCCAAGAATTCTTTCAAATTTTCAAAGGCGAGGTCGCAACCTTTATCCTATTTGAAGGCCTTGTCTTGCTTTATTACTTTGTAGAAAGGTAAACATCTCTTTGCGGAGAAGGAGATTAACCGTCCCAATGCTTTAACCCTTCTGTTGAGGCGTTGTACCTCATTTAATGTCCGAGGCAGTCTCATACTGATGATAGCTTCGATCTTTTCAGGGTTGGCCTCGATCCCTCTTTCTGATATAAGAAATCCCAAGAACTTGTCGCTCTTTATGCCAAAGGTACACTTTTCAAGGTTCAATTTGAGGCAGTATCTCTGAAGTACTTTGAATACTTTTTCAATGTCCGTTGCGTGGGTGGCTTCGTCTTTTCTCTTTACTATCATGTCGTCTACATATACTTCCACATTCTCGCCAATTAGGTCTTTGAACATTTCATTTACAAGTCTTTGGTATGTGGTTCTTTCATTTTTCAGTCCGAACAGCATCACTTTGTAGCAGTAGGTTCTTTCGTGTGTAATGAAGGCGGTTTTTTCCTCATCTTTGGGATCCATTGGTATCTGGTGATATCCTGCCTTGGCAACCAGGAGGGAATAGATAGTGAATCCAGCTTTTGAATCCACGAGATGATCTATGCTGGGTAAGGGTTAACTGTTTTTAAGCCATGCTTTGTTGAGGTCTGTGAAATCGACACACATTCTTCAAGAACCATTGGGCTTTCTTACAAGTACCACTTTTGCCAACCATTCAGGGTAATATACCTTTCTGATATACCCCGCCTCGAGTAGTTTTTTAATCTCTGCCTCAATGGCCTTTTATCATTCCGGGGTGTGTTTACGCTTCTTTTATCTAATAGGAGTAATTGTCGGGTCAATGTTGAGGCTGTGACACATAACTTCAGGCCGGATGCCTTTGATATCTCCAGTAGACCATGAGAAGGTGTGTTGTTACTCTTTTAGCACTTTTACCACGTCGACTTTGGCATCTTGCTTCATGTTTCTAGCAATTTTGACCATTTTACCTTCTGCTAATGTCAGGACTTCCAAATCTCCTACTGGCTCTGCCCTTTCTCGATCATCTACTTCAAACTCCGCTTCAAATGAGGCTAGTTCAGTTTGAGTAGAAGCTACATAAGCTTCTTGGGCTTTTTATGGATCTCCTACTGCTACCGCCGTTCCTTTCTTGGTTGGGACTAGCAGGGTTAGGTATTCAAGACAAATTATGGTGCGTGACTCGATTATAAATGGTCATCCTAAAATCATGTTGTAGCCGACTCCAATATCGGCAATGACGAACTCGACTTCCCCTCTCTAGGTTATTTCTTGATCCCCTACTTCCACCTCTAAAGTGATTTGTCCTGTTGACGAGACGAGCTGGCCTCCAATTCTTACCAATTGATTTCCGCCTGGCTAAATTCTGGAGTGGTGGATATTTAACCGTTTTAGAACTATGGTGGTGATCAGGTTGACTGAACTGTTGGTGTCAATCAAACCCCTCTTTACTATGTAGCCTTCTGTTAGTATCTCAATGATTAAAGGGATTGCGTGAGGCCTTTTTACCAGCGTGTGCCTTTGGCAAACTTTGAATATGTCTACGTCTCAGCCTGCTAGGTCTACCGTTTTTTGTTTTTTGGTAGGGGGCTCAAAATCTGGCCCTCTCGCGATTACCATTATCGTTCCTTTGGCTCTTTGTGCCTTGTTATCTCCCGGTCGAGACGGTTACCTGGCTTCTCTATTTTCATCTTGGGTTACTCCTTTCACGAATTAGCTGAATTTTCCCGCTCGAATGAGGGTATGCACCTCTTCAGCTAGCATCCGACAATCATCAGTGTGATACCCCCTAGCTCGATGAAATTCGCAGTAGCTATTTGGGTTCCGGCCTACCGTCTAACATTTTGGCACCTTGGGAAATCTCACATTTTTCTTTTCATGAGTCTTCTTTATCGCTACCAGGATCTGGCTGAGGGGGGCGTTCAGCTCTGACTTGCTAGCTCGCGAGACGCTTCTTTTATATAGGTGGTACCTTTCCTCTCCTTTGTTCCTACAGGAAGGCCGTTCGTCTCGCTGATCACGGTATCGATTTTCCCTTTTATTTTTCCTGGATTGGTTCATTTCATCCACCTCTATCATGCTTTTGGCCATGGCTATCATCTGGGTCATGTCTCTGGGTCGCCTCGTGATGATCTCCGTTCGCAAACTGTCATTTCTAGTGCCTCTAATGAGGGCTTCTTTTACGGTTCTGAAGTCGAGATCGTCGATGCTGATGCAAACTTTCTTGAACCGATGAATGTATGATCTGAGTGATTCGTCTGGTTCCTGGATGACCTCATGCAGCTATCGGCTCACATACGAGGCGGGGGTGGTTTCGCGAAAGTGTTTGCATAAGACTTCGCTTAATTGGTCCCAAGAGCTAATCGAGTTGGGTTTCAGCTTGTGGAACTAGTAGATGGCGAGTCCGGTTAATGTTTGCTCAAAGTAGCGACATATGTATGCTTCTGGGGCGTACATCATCTCCATTCTGTTTATGTAGTGTCTTACATGTACCATTGGGTCATCTCTTCCGTCGTACAACTTTGGGAAGACCAGGGCGATAAAGTACGGATTGAGCTGCACACCCAGGATCTTTTTGGTGAAGGGTGAGAGTCGCTTTTCTATTAGGGACTCCTGATATGGGACCGCTAAGTCCTTGAGCAGCTTCTTGATACTTCCGTGAATCTTGTGGTCAATTTCTGTATCACTATCTCCTTTGTTGAGGATGTCAACCGGCTCGGATCTAGAGGACGTCTACGGCAAGCTTCCCGATATCGTGCATGGGTTCACCTAGGTTGGCGGGGCTGTACCCATGGTGTAGGGCATTTGCATGCCCATTAGAGGTGTTGGAGCTCCCGTCAGGAAATAGGTACTTCCATCGGGCGTATTAAAGTTCTGGTACATTGTAAACATTTGAGCCTACATGGCAGGGTTTGAGGCGATACTCGGCTGGGGGATGGTAAATGTCGCTTGTGGGGCTATGGCCTGGATTTGTGCTTCTGAGGCGGACAGAACAGTAGCCCTGCGTTCTTGGGACGGGAATAATTCCCTAGCGAGGTTAGGATAAAGAGAGCAGTCGTTCGGGATCCCCTGTAGGGGGACTGCCTCCACGTTGTATTGTTCCACAAATTCCTTTCTGATTATTTGTTACTGTTCCGGGGGAATATTATATTCCCTAAAGATCCGCAACATCTGCTCCACTGCATTAGGAGCGCCGTTTGGGGGCGTTTAAGCTGATTCCCTGGTGTCCACAAGTCCGTCGTGGCTGCCTTGAATGGCTCCGGTGTTCGATGGTTGAGGGCCCTCTCAAATTTTTGCCATTTGTTGTAGGCGTACCTGCACTTAAAAGAGAAAGAAAAAAAACGTAGGTACCGCGACCAGATGTGGTAAACACAAAATGATAAAAATAAATAGTATGAGTAGAAGAGAGGTCTCCAACGGTAGCTTGTTGCTGGGTGTTTATCAAACTGCTTGAAAATGTGTTGTGAACCAAAATTCTTGCTAGGGTAAGTAAATTTGGTCCACGATCACCGCACCACTGAAAGTTCCGAGTTTGGACTTGATTTGAACGTCATGGAACTTCAGAAAAGGTTGGATTAATCGTGTGAGATTTATCCTGTAAAACAAGTAAAGATCAGAGTAGGGCCAGGGCTTTTATCCCCCAGGGAATCTCCGATGCTCAAGTTAGTATAATTGGCATGACTGAGTATAGAAGGCAGGAGGATCGAAAGTTCTTATGCGTATGTATTATCAGAGTAAAATTGAGTAAGAAGAAAAATGATTAACCTGTTATGAAGCCTTATTCCTATATTTATAGAAGCTGCCAAATCCCTCAAATTAAGGAGATTTGAAATGGTCAAAAGTAGAATCATGATCCCTAGAATCAAGGGAGACCAAGTCTGTGAGCTTTATCCACTCCTCCATTATAGGATGTGGTTACCTACGCCAACTGAAGCCTTTACTAAAATGTCCACCGCCTAAATGAACAAGACGGAATCACTATCTTGTGGTTGTTCGATGAAACAACTGAGACTGCGACTCCTCTCGACTCATAAAACCGCCTCCTAGTTGAGACGGGGGAAGAGAAGAAGGAATTGTCGGTAATGTGTGGATGAACGAGGCGGGATTCCTTTCACCAGGCATTCGGACCGAGCTTTGTGATTATCTCTGAGGAGATGACATCATGTTTTGATAACAATATAT